>CATIWF010200632.1:0-57584 GCA_949630135.1 Balakata baccata
TCTTAGTGATGTGGGACAAATTCCCACTCACTTTTCACCTTTAAATCTCCTTATCATGGAGCTTACTTTGAACTTCAATTTCTATTCACACATTTTCCATTTTGAGCATATGAATACATTAATTCATAGTTCTCATGTCAAAGAACATATATCCAGGTCTTTTTCCCAAAACTGAGTTGTGGGACCCACCCGAATAATCCTCTCAAAATGGCTCATAATCACATTTTTTTCCAACATGAAATTCTCTTCAAATTCAGTTGATGAGTTTTAAAAATGGAAGGAGGAGCGGAAATTGGAGGAAACGGAAGCATTGATTTGTGGTTGGGCTTGAAGAAGGTGGCCAGTTCAGTATGTATTGGGATATCAGAGGAAAACTAAAGTCAAAAGCATAAAAATAAAAAACACGGAGGATATGAGAATCTTTGGGGAAAAATTCTTAAAAAGGTTCAATTTGAGGTCATTTTATCTTATTATTATTATTATTATTATTATTATTATTTGATTAAATATTAAATATTTTATAATTGAGAATCAAACTAGTTCAAATTGGAATACACATATTAAAAAAAAATTTATATATTTTATTTTATTTCTCAAAACAAAATATTTATAATATTTTTTATGGCTCATTCTACGCATGTGGTAATTTACGGCTTAAATCACAAGATAATTATTCAATAGTTGGTATGGACACGTAATGAACGACTCAGATCATATATATATATATATATATTCATCCAATAATTGATATGCAAGCATATAGATGCTCTAGCGTATAATAGAAAGACCTATTTTTATAAATATTTTAATTATTTATGCAAGACAAAAAAAATTCCATTAAATCTTACTTTGCTTCCATTTGATAGACCAAAATTGTAAATTTGTGTTTGCAATTTATTGTTCTTGTTTTAGACTTGAATTATTTATACTAATTATCATTAGTGAGCTGTATAGCAAAAGTTCTCATATTGAATCAAAATTGTGAGGTGTATAACAGTACTCACTATTGAGCTTGCCCCTTTTACATGCATATTGTCACGCACGCATAGTAGAGGTTCGATCACAATTCTCTAAATTTTTCCATCCAATTCTATATATTTGTAAAATATTCTAGAGTATTGTACATATGTATAAATATTTTCTTGTAAAGTAAAAAATTATCTAGATAATTCTAGATACGCAATATAGACCGTAGGATCAAATTGATTTTAGCTATCCATTGAGGAAGTGGACACCGGTAGACTTAAAGAGGGGTATGTAGTGGTCATGGCTCCTACTTCAAAAGGAAAATATTATAAAATAAGTTTAGATTTTATATATATTTTCTTAATTGGGTTCTACTTTTTATAAAATTATTGTTTTATTTTGATTACATACTGGTAGAGAATTATAATGTTCATATTTGGTTATTCAACTACTATTGATCTTTATTCTATTTCTCTAACAAGTTAATTTGATTATTGTATTTTTTTTTCCTTTGGTTGCTTTGTTATTCACTATATGATTGTTTAAAAAGACTTGGAGGGAAAAATTTTTATTTTTTTAAGAGACAAAGCTTCCTAATGAAATTAAAAACTTAATAAACAAAAATTTGAGAGTATAAAAAAACTAAAAATCAAGTAAACTTTCCAAAATAAAACAATAATTTTATAAAAAGTAGAACCCAATTAAGAAAATATATATAAAATCTAAACTTATTTTATAATATTTTAGAGGTGTAAACAAATCAAGCTACTCACAAGTTATTCAAATTGGACTTAGAGTTAATCGAATGGAGTTCAAGCTTGAGGAGTTCAACTATTTTGTCAAATTAAATTTGAGTACCACAATACTCGATTCGTAAGTCTCGAGAGTTGATTTCTAATATTTATTAAATTTAAATATATTTGATCTTAATTGAGTTTGTTAATTCAGTTGATTTTGAGTCAAGTCAAGCTGAACTATTATTTATTATAATTTTTTGTTGATTCAAATTTTGTCTAGTCAAGTTCAAGTAGTTTAAATATTTTTCAAGTTGAATTTTAAACAATTAAAAAAAAGTTTGATCAAATTCGAGTTTTCAATTTTTTAATCGAGTGGAGTGCGAGTCTAACACTATATGTAATACTCCCCTACCCCACTCTAGGTTAGCAAGGTAAGTGAGTGTTACCCATTTAACTGTATTGATTAAAATACTTGAGCTTTTTTTTTATTATATATATTTTTGAATAATACATATATCCAATTATTATTATTTCTTTTTATCACAGTCCAAATTTTGTAAATTGTATTTTGTAATTAAACATATGATTGCAATATAATTATACATAATATAACTACTTTATACACCCCACTAATCTATATGACAAAAAGCTTTAAATAATTATTACAAGATTTTTGATAAAAATATACAAAAAATAATTATAGTTCTAAGCTGCTTTTTGGATTGGGTTCCCTGCTCTTCTGATAGCTCATCTAACCTTCTGATTCTACAAATCCTGCGCGACGAAAAATTACTCGCACTAAGTTACTAGCTTAGTAATATTTTATATGATAAAAATCTTATATACATACATTTATATAAATATTCATGCACATATATTACAAGTTCATTATCTTTAATCTACAGATTTATCAATCAAAACATACAGGTTCATCAAATAATTCTTTAGCATACTCACATACTAAAAAGTTTACCAATAGTTAAATTATTTGATACATTTATTCTTATTTTAATCAAGCCCATAACACCTGGGTCCAAACTCAACAATAGAATACAAGTTTGTCATTTACGGCTTTCTAATAGTGCCTTATTGGCTTTTTAAGTAATGTCATCACCGGCTTCATATACAGTGTTATTACTGACTTTCTTTCTAATAATGTATTACCGACCTTTTAATAATAATTTGTTACGTGTATTTTGTTATTTATTTATTTTTTCACTAATTGGCATGCTAAACTATTTACTATTCTAGTTCAAGGTTAGGTGCACTTAGACTTTGACATTTTTCGTTACCACAAACTTATTATTATATTTTTTTTCCACAAGTAAATTATATATATCATATGTCTACATGATCACCTAAACCAAAATTCCAACCAATAATATACAAAATTTACACCATATGAAAATTACCAAAATACAAATTTCAAGTCATGGAAAATTTCGGCTTTGGGTTTGAGCCTCAAATTCGGCCCATTGCTAGTCTGATTCTAACCATATAATCTTCCATGAACTTTTAGTTTATTATCTTAACTTCTCTTTGCAAAAAAGAATCACCAGAATCCGAATTTTCTATCAAAAGTTATGGCCATATTACCGAGTAGTGTTCACTAAATTTTTGCCCTGCAATTTTATTGATTCACTTAGTTTCAGGATTTTGTGGCCAATTTTTGACCTAGTTACCAATCAAATTTCAACTTATGTTCTTCATAACATTTTTAGCACTATATGTTAGCTATCATATCCAATTAATTTCATGTTAATCCGATTACAACATCCTAAGTTATGATTTATTTTGTCAAGGCTGTTCTAGTACTTGTGTAATAGGCACTAATTGACTTCATTACAAACTAATCAATTTTATAACCTTATGTACTTATACTATGCCCAAAATTTTCAGATAATAAATACATTCATGAAACCTAATATTGCATATCATTATGCCACAAAATTAAAAGGGTAACAATTTAAAATACTACATTGCAGTCCATATGCATCAACACACATTATATATAATATTACATATATATTAAGGCATACAAAATTTTTATCAAAGAAGCACATACCTAAGCAGCTCTAAACTCATATTTTCTTCACTTTTATTCACTTGTTAGATGGTCTTTTCCTTCCTTTTTTCACCTCTTGATGGACACTCTATTACCCACTTGTTTGGCTTTAATAAAATAAATAATATTTCAATCATCAATTCACTCAACTATTGTTTGTGCATAAATGATATTTAATGTCCCGAATACTTTTCTACCATTTTCCATATTTTTACTTATTCATTTCTTTACCTTATTTATGTTCATAATACTCAAGAGCCACTCACTCCATTAAATTCAAACAAAACCGGCCCCTACATTCCTTAACAGCCATCCATTACCAAATCATTTTTCCACTATTAAACACTTCTAAACATCAATCCCTCGATTTTCCTTCAATGGGAAGCCCCAACACCTCCTCTTAAGTCTTATTCTTTTAGTTTTCAAGTCATAAAATCACCATTTACAACAATCTAAGGCTTAATTCTTTCACTTTCCCAACATTCAAACACCTCACAATACAAGTTCCATAACATCAATGCAAACCATAATCTAACAATTCCAATCACAAGATCCAACCACAAGGGTCTCAAATACATCAAATAAGGTTGAATTTAAGAAGAATAAACTCACATTGATGTAAATAATTTTGAGCATGTATTATATACATATTACGCAGTGGAAAATAAAATTTTTTTAAACCCAAATCAAATAATTCTACTTGTGCCAATTAAAACTAATTTAACTAAAGAAATTTTGAAAATTATACCTTTATAATTTCTTGATTTTTCTTCAACTTTTCACCTTGTTGGGTTGTAGTGAACCACAACAATTCAATATTGGATTGTCTCTAATAATATCCATGCGAAGATGAGAAGATGAAACCACTAGAGAGATGACTTGAATATACCTCAAAGTGTTAGCAATGGTATATATTCATTTGAGAGGCAAATTAAACTCTTTAATTTTCTTATTAATTTTCTTATTAATTTTCCAAAAATTTTTCTTTTCCAAAAATTTTTCCTTGTTTATTTTATGACTTTTAGGTTCTTTTATATATAAAAAAAATAGAAAACTATATCAAAATTGAAGGAGAAAGTGAAGAGACATGAATAGTAAATTGGCCAATTAGACAATTTATAGCGCATGCAGCAGCCCGCCTGGCAGGCCAATAGGGTAGCGGGTTCGCACAGGCCTGTATGGGCCTATCAACTCCTCGAGCGATTTTTCTCTGTGATCTTATCATGAATTGATTCGAAATAATTCTCTCATATTTTGGATCCCATCCAAAGCCATTTTACTCAATCTTCATATCTCCAAAGTGTGTGATCCATTAGGTTTTCGGTTATGTTGGCCACTTAAATTATTAAATAATTTAAGCAAGTTATGATCGGTATCTAGCAATGCATCATGACCCCCAATTGACCAGAAATTTAGTGGTTTGACTACGAACCTTTCTATAGACAACAATATGTGAAATTTGTACTGTCACCATCCTATACCCCACTCGGTTCAGAGCATAGACTATGTGTCAGCTCTTGCTAGATACGTCACATCTAGCTCAAGTAATATTATATCTTGTTCTTAGGACTCATTACTCTATTAGACATGTCATTAAAGACCATAGGACATTTCCACTCTGGCCAGAGATTTTCGAGTAATGATCCCGACAAGAGGCCGTGGGTATACTCTCCCTTTATTAGGAGTGGTGGATCCTCTGTTGGCTACCCAATTACCCTCGAATATCTCAAACTGTACCTAATCACCACCCTATGAGCGACCTCTACAAGACAATAAGCAATGGAGTCAAAGCACAAAATTAATATCCAAGATATCCTTGAGTATCTCAAGTCTAAGGATACTTGCCTCATTACTATGATGAGACTATCATTGACATTTAAATAGATAATCCATATAATCGTCTCATAGCAGGTCATCCAATGTACTTGACTACTCTTACCAAGCATCCACATATTAACTTTGAACATCTCATGTTCACAACTTATGAGATCTACTGTTTGATTCAATCAAGGAATATAATATGTGATAGTCTATCTGGATCAACAATGTCCCGTCTTGTTAATCCTATGACTAGGGATAATTTAGATACTAACATAATTATATATGATAGGAATCTCATTATCATGATCCCATCACGATATTCTTCATGCTATGTTTCAAATCATGGACTTTCATTCATCAGTTTAAGATCTATATCAATTCATATGCAAATGAATACTAATATAATGAAAAAATGCCTTTATGAATATGTACACTAAGTGCCTAAGGTGATTATCTTTTGGACATATCTCTAACAATCTTCCACTTGTACTAAAGCCAATCACCATTGTACATTACACTATAGGCGATGATATAAATATCATATTCCTTTTGGGGTTTTGGTCCAGTGACTTGATCATATATTTTTTGATCAGTGGAACTCTCTCTCTCATTACATCACATCTACCATTGATTTCTAAAATCAATTGATAATGTTGAGTATATGTTTGGATCTTTTAATGAGACCATGATTCTTTTGCTCATGCATTAGCTCTATTGTTGTTCCAATCATATTGGACTTACAATACTAAGATTCAATTCTAACTTTGTGATTAATCCCCTTATCTAAACTGCTTCCTCAGCTGCCTTGGAAGCTGTAATATACTTTGAGTTGTGGAATCATCAATCATTATCTGTTTGGAACTTTTCCAATTGACTAGACAACTATTTAATATGAATACATAGCTCAACTAGGATTTTGAGTTATCCTTGTCAAATTGGATGCTGGCATCTATAATCCTGCTTACCTTAATCTTACTATCTCCTTAAATCAAGAACATACCATCAATCCTTCTCAAGTATTTAAGGATGTTCTTGATAGTCACCCATAATCCCTTGATGGGATCATATTGATATCCACTCATGACACTTATAGCATGATATCCATTGGGCCTAGTACACAGTATAATACATAATAAATCCAATAGACTAGGCTTATGTCTTTGGACATAAAGACTTAGAAAGAGTAATCTTATCAATCATAGGAATAGATCCGCTCATAGACTACTTCATGCTAACCACTTTAGCACTAATTATGTAGACTAAGAAAGAATGAGTAACCTCTTAAATCTATCTCTATAGACCTTAATCCCCTTTTGGCAGGTTACTTTTAAAATCCTTCTTGGAGAATTATTTTAGAGTAATAAATTGACTAACTTAGAAATGAGAGATCATAATAGTATGTCTTCCACATACTTCACTAGAAACAAAATAGCACTTCCATTAACCTTCTTTAAAACACATGAACCATCCACATATTGTGAGAAAACAAACTCTTTGATTATCTCATCAATTTAGATGTTTCAACTCCCAGATATTTGCACTAATCCATCAACGGATTTTGTAATTTGTATCTTATTTCATCATCATTAGATATGAATCCCTTGGGTTATGTTATGTACACATCTTAAGTCAAATTTTCAAAATGAAACCTGTTATCATATCTATTTGCAAAATCTCATCACAATAAGTAGCAATGACTAGGAGTAACATGATGGATTTAAGCATAGTATATGAAGTAAAAAGTCTTATCAAAGTCAACCTTTATCTTTAATGATATCTTTTAACTACCAACTCTAGCTTTATAGGCAACTACATTACCTTCCATATCAATCTTCTTCTTGAAGACCCACTTGCACCCGATGGGGTTTTATCCCATTAGGTGGGTTAACCAAAGTCCACACTTGGTTTATAGTCATGGAATCCGTATCGACTTATGGCTAAATTACTTTACCACTCCTAGATGATAGAAGAGAGATCTAAAATGCAACATGCATTATAGATAAAAGGAAAAAGTTCAGAGACATATTAAAAGGTACTTCCATTATAGCAAGAGTTACATAAGGGAAATAGAATAATAAAGCTTATTTTGAGTTTTTCAAGAAGCAAAAGAGAAGGCATATAGATGCACCTTCTACTTTAAGTAAATTTAATAAAGAGGATAACATTGTTTCTTATAATAATACATAAATATTAGATATTGCATGTAGGTCTTACATATACTAGATATACAAGACCAAAGAAATAATAGAAAGCTTAAGAAAAGAGAGTTAAAACTGTGCACATTAGCCATATAGCAACAGTTGTTGCAATAGCTATAGAGGCTTAAGTTTCAACACTCTCTAGTAAGCTTGTTTAAAGGTTTAAACAGTTGCAATTCTATTTTAGTTTATGAATAAAGAATATAATTTTGTTTAATAGTTAAATAAAAGTTTTTCATTTGACTACTAAAAACAATTGTTGTTCTGTGTGGACAATTGATATTCTTTATGAAACTAAAACATTATGCAGTAAAGTTTATAATCTTGAAATGCTTGACTCTATTTTTAATATTAAATTTAAAGAGTTAATGACCCGAAACCATATATTGTGGCATTATCAACTTGAGCATATAAAAGAGAATCACATGATGAGTTATGGTAACTTGGGGTCATTTGATTATGAATCATTTGACACATGTGAATTCATTTACTAAGCAAGTTAACAAAATCACTTTTTACTAAGAAAGGATGAACATGCAAAAGAATTGATGGACCTTGTACATATAGATGTATGTAGACTAATGTTCATACATGCCATAAATGGTTTTGTCTACTTCATTATCTTAATTATGATCGCTCATAATTCGAGTATTTGTATGTGGTGAGATATAAATTTGAAACTTTTGAAATGTTCAAAGAATTCAAAAGTGAAGTAGAGGAACAATTTAGTAAAAGTATTAAGACACTTAGATTAGATCAAAGTGAAATAAAACTTAAGCTAAATGTTTCAATGTCATATAAGAGATAATAAGATTTTATTTGAATGAACTATATCTTATATGCCGTATCATAAATATGTGGCTAAAAGGAGTAGCCGAATCTTGTTAAACGTGGTGAGGTACATAATAGGCTTTTAAAATTCCTTAAAGTTCCTTTTATGATCATGCATATGGAATTATATTTATGTGATAAATATAATATGTATCAGTCAATTGATGTTCCGTATAAGATATAAAATAACATAAAACATATTCTTTCATAAATGAAAGTTTAGGATTATCTTACTTAAGAGAAGTAGATAATGTTGGATTAGTTAAAAGCTCAATCTAACCCTATGTCTGTATGCGGGATATCCAATGAGAGTCATTTAGTTATCAGTTTTACCACTGTTTGAAGCAAAATGTGTTTATTTCAAACAATGCTATCTTCCAAGAAAAGAATTTCTTCTACAATAAGATAGTGAGAGTAAGAATGAACTTGATGAAGTTCAAATATATACTCAAATAGACACAAATCAACTAACATAGCCCAAATATGTTATTTATATAGATGAAATAACAGTAAGATCTTATGAAACACGAGAGCTTCATAAGTAAAGTAGGATACGAGTTGTTCCCAGGAGATATAGATCTCTTATAAGTGAACAAAATGGTCGTATTGCTCATAAATGATCATGAGCCTGCTACTTATGAAGAGACTCTGAAGAGTTCAGAATATGACTAATGATCACTCAGTGTGAACTTGCTCATTAGTCATCTTTCTAAGATGATACATAGTGGTTTTGTATCCATTTCATGCTGCTTTTGAAGTTTGAACAACTTAGGACCAATCCATTGTTATTCAAGTACTTCTTGTATGCAAATTGTTCATAACACTTGCATCTTAAGCATTAAGGGAAAGAAAATAGCCATTCCGAGATTTGGCAACCCTTTGGATTTGAGAACCATTCTCAGTTTTATGCCAGTCAAGGAAGCTTAGGTTAGTCAAAATGTATGACTCATGATTACGCTTTGATCCACATTGAATAATATGATTCCAATAACTTAGATATAAGCTCTAGATTCAGGGGTTCCTGCTATAGCCGAACACGAGGGAAAGATAATTTCTACTGATATTGACAAGATCATCAGAAAATACTGGATCTCCGCCTACACAAGTAAATTGTTGTACATGAGTGAATGCATGATATTAGGTCTTTAATAAAACTCATTATGGCTCCCACTATTTTATTGCGAACCCATGGCCCTCACTGTGGATCCAAGAGAACTTATATGTAAGTCCTCCTAGTGGGTCGATATCCAATTTGCTAAGAATGACCTTGAGGCAACTCAACAAACCATCCTTAGTTTAATTGGTAGGTATCTGATCCATACCAATTGCAAATCTGTGCAACTATTGAATCTTGTGCTATCAACTAGTTGATGTGTGTACACACATTGGACTATTAATTCTTGATATGTACACATCTCATGTACACTTATCCAACTTTGCCTCCAATACATATTGACCTTTGCACAAATCAAACAAATCAATGGTTTTGGTTAAGTCTAGCCCATTAATCATGAAATCTAATTTCAATGGTTCAAACATATTCTTATATAGTGAGCTTGAGGCAACTCAACAACTCTAACTCTAAAAGAATTCTGGTTCTCCCTACATTAATGGAAGAAGTAAGATATAATTATTTATTTAGTGAGGAATTTTGTTAACTTAGTTTCATCATGTTATTTTTGTATGCTTTTATATATCATACATTCATCACATGGATATATAAAGATAGTTACATTAACTATATGACATAATTATAGACGTACTAAAGTCAGTCTCTTGAGACAAATAGAGATTGACTAGATCTTACTTAGGTAAATGCATGAATTACAACCCAAAAATAGAAATTAAATTCCTACTTCTAAGTCTTCTTGTTTATGGCACCATCTCTTTTGCATCTTCATTCTATCATAATCCTATGTAATCTAATTACATATTTCAAAAATAGAAAACCTCAATTTACATTTAAGGGGAGTAAGATGAGAAAAGAAATACATAAGAAAGAAGAGATAGGCAGAGATATGTATGCCCTATTTACTATAAAACAAAATTCAGACATGCTCAATCACATTGAGCCTAAGTCCATAATCATCCATCATACCTTTCTATACATCCCTAATATGCATTCTTTAATGCATACAATTAAAATAAAATAGGTAGTGATGATTTTGGGTTACAAAATTGAAAGTCGATTCATCACTTGAACCGAAATTGCCTATTTTTATTGTTTCGTTCAATTTAATTTTGTATGTCATTTTAATGTGGAATTTAATAATTAATCAAATTAAATTAAATTACATATTTCCAAAATTATTTCACTTTAAAATCAAATTATTATGATGTCAAAAATTAAATAATTTAATTTCAATATGCATGACCCTTTCTAGTCATACTAGATATGTTATTTGCTCAACTTAAATTAATTAAAAATTAATTTTCAAAATTTTTAGAACTTCAAATCATCATTTTAAGTATCTTTAGATTAGTTCAAGTCCATCAAAATAATTTTAGCATAAGCTAAAATCATCAAAACAAACAAATCAACACATAATACACTCAAAATAATCCATTTGCCGTCTAGAATTAATTTAGAAATTTAAATTCAGGCAAATTTATTTTGACATGCATCTAACATCAAAATAACATATTTGTAATCCTATAAAAATTATTTCAAGGTTCTGGAAATGAAATATTCATATACAAAAAAATTCAAACAAAACAATCTTGCCAGATATCTAAAACAGCATCGTTTCAGTGTTTGTTTGAAAAATTAATTAAAATAATTTTTAATTAATTATTGGACAGTTCCACAGGCTCAAACACATTCTCAATATGTCTAAATAATTTTTCCATAAGTAAATTACAAGAAAAATATGAACAACCTCAAAAATTAATCCAAACAACATCACATGTTCATCAACAATGCAATTTTCAGCAATATAGTAATAAATTCGAAATTAATTATTTGAATCATATTCAAACAATTTTTCAATCAATATAATCATCCTTAATCATCTCATAATCAGGTCATAGAAAGAAAAATATGTAAAACAAATTTTACAAATTAATTTCAATTCTACAAATCAAAATATCCAAAATCATCAAAACCATGCAATTTAATTACATATTAAATTAAAATTAATTTTAATGTGCATAAGGTGGCTCTGATACTAATAAAGGGTTTTAAGCATGTATTATATACATATTACGCAACGAAAAATAAAATTGTTTAAAACCCGAATCAAAAGATTATATTTGTGTCAATTAAAATTAATTTAACCAAAGAAAATTTAGAAATTATACTTTTATAATTTTTTGATTTTTCTTCAACTTCTCACCTTGTTGGGTTTAGCAAACCAACACACTCCAATCTTGGATCGTTTCTAACAATATCCATGTGAAGATGAGATAATGAAATCATTAGGGAGATGACTTGAATATACCTCAAAATGCTAGCAATGATGTATATTCATTTGAGAGAAAAATTAAACTCTTTAATTTTTTTGTTGTCATCAAAAATTTTTCTTCTCCCAAATTTTTTTTTTGTCTATTATTTATCTTTTGGGGTCTTTTAGGTAAAAAAAAAAAAATCAGAAAACCATATCAAAATTGAAGATACAAGAAAGTAGAGAGACATGAATAGTAAATTGGTCAATTTATATGTGATTAGCGTGCTAGTGTGCAGAAGTCCGCCTGGCCTGCGGGCCCATACGAGCCTGTCAACTCCCTCGAGCAATTTTTCCCTTCGATCTTATCACGAATTGACTCAAAATAATTTTTTTATATTTTGGATCTCATCTAAAGCCATTTTACTCAATTTTCATATCTCCAAAGCATATGACCCCTTAGATTCCCGGTTATGTTGGCCACTGAAATTATCAAATAATTTAAGTAAGTTATGAGCAGTATCTAGTAACAAATCATGTTCCTAATTGACCGGAAAGTCAGTAGTTTGACTATGAACATTTCCATAGACAACAATATGTACAATTCGTCCTTTCACCATCTTATACTCTACTCGGTTCAAAACATGGACTATGTGTCAGCTCCCGCAGCCCAAGTGATGTTAGATATTGTCCTTGGAACGCAATACTCTATCAGACATGTCACTGAACATTATCTTCAGGATATTTCCACTCTGGTAAGAGATTCCCAAGTAATGATTCTGATAAGAAGCCGTGGGTATACTCTCCCTCTATCAAGAGTGGTGAATCCTCTATTGGCTACCCAGTTACCTTCGAATGCCTCAACATGTATCCAATCACCACCCTATAAGCGACCTCTATAAGGCAACAAGGAATGAAGTCAAAGCACAGAATCAGTATCCAAGATATCCTTAATACCTTAAGTTTAAGGATACTTGCCCTATTGCTATGATGAGACTATTATTGACATTTGAATAGATAATCCATATGATCATCTCATAGCAGGTCATCCAATGTACTCGACTACTCTTACCAAGCATCCACATGTTAACTTTGAACATCTTATGTTCACAGCTTATGAGATCAATTGCTTGATCCAATCAAGGAGTATAACATTTGCTAGTCTATCCGAATCAACAATGTCTCATCTTGTTGATCCTATGATTAGAGATAATTTAGATATTAACATAATTACACATGATATGAATCTCATTATCATGATCCCATCACAATTTTATTCATGTTATGTTTCATATCATGGATTTTCATTAAGCAGTTTAAGATCTATATCAATTCATATGCAAATGAATATTAATATAATGAAAGAATGCTTTTATGAATGTGTACACTAAGTGCCTAAGGCGATTGCCTTTTGGGCACATCTCTAACATGATGGATCTCCAAGCTTGGCCAAAATCTCCTCTTCTTTTTATTTTGTTTTTCTTTCTTTCTTCCTCTCTAACTCTCTTTTATAGTGTAAACTCTTTAGCTACTTGGTTTCTTTCTAACTAACCCTTTTGTTTCCACTCTTTAAGGAGCTTAAAAGACATCAAAATTAAGGATTTGGGGAGGGGTTGGTCAGCCAAAAGGGAGAGGAGAAGAGGAAGAAGATGACTTTTTGGATAAGTGAAGAAAATGCCACCAATTTTGACCTTTATACTAAGTTTAGAGTTTGTGGGTCCCACTAATTAGTTTAATCTCTTTTCCTATTGGTCCATTAACTTAATTAATCTTAATTAAATTTTAATTATAGAAAATTTCACTTCCACCCCATGATTTTCTAATTCTTACAAAATTTCCCCCAACAATTTTGATAATACCAATTTTATCCTTATGATGATTTTTATTTGTTTCCAATTCTTCCACCAATCTTTTAATTCTCATATACTAATATCCCTACTTATATTTGCTTATTATTTATGATTTTTCCATGGGTCTGGATTTAGACTCCAATCAAACTGGTGCACCCGATTATGACCACGTGCAAATGGGGCCTAAATCGTCGGACGTCATAATATATCGATCTGACTCAACTCAATTACATCTCTAGTCTCCCCTAACTTAAACTCCTAGGTCCACCACTAGAGGTGGAGACCTATAAATACCCCTAAAGGTCCTCATTTGTAAACATACAAGTTGTACAAAGCATTTGTAAGCTCTCTTAAGTTAATACAACATTCTCCAAGTTCTACACATTCTTGCCTTTCTAAGTCCTTTATCATCTTTACTCATTTACTAGCATTATCTAGTATTCAAGGGAGAGCTGACTAGCATTCAAGCAAGAAAAATTTGCTAGTATCGCACGATCATTGATAGGAAAAAAACCAAAACTGTGACAATATGCAAAGGCAAAGTCGGACGTGCAAAGCGTAGAGAGAGATGGAGCTCTACTAATCAAACTAACACTTTTTAATTGAGAAAAAGACCCAAAAGGGTCAATGCTTTATAAATATTTCCACAAATAAGGCCTTCAACATTGTTTTTTTTCCAATAATATGCTCTTTCGAGGAAAGTTACTATTTTATTCAATTTTCCAGTTTAACATAATATATTAGTCCTCTAACGTTTGAAAAATATATAATTTATCCTCTGTAATTTGACATAGTACATTAGTATCTCTTGAAATTTGAAAATTATACTATTTATCCCTTGAAAGTTAGATATATTGCATTAATATTTATTGCAAGTTTGATTAATTATATTAATACCTTATATTAATACCTCATGAATTTTGACATATTGTATTTGTATCCCTCTGAGCAAAAGATAATATATTTTCTTAATAACGGTAAATACCTTAAAATTTTAAAAAATAACTACATAGTTTAACAAAAATAAAATAAATGAGAAAAATCGTATATTTTTCAAACTTTAGAGGTACTAGTGCTACATATCCCTTCTTTCAATTCGAGCAAACTGACCGTATTTCCGTTCCCACTTGGCCGAAAACTTGGACCGAGTTATTGGTTTTTACTTTCTAGCAGAACTAAGTAGAAGAACGCAAAAAGGGAATGAAAATGGCTTTAACCAAGTAAGAAATGAACAAATGGCTGAATCAGTGTTAGGTGTAGTGTCAACTGGCACAGTCCTCGCTTATTGCTCTCCCCTTGACACTTTTTCATCCTCGTTAGTGTATTTTATACTAAAGATGATCCTAGGGGCATTTCTCATTTTCATGTAATAGGCATCACTTCGTGTCTAAACAGAAAAAGCTACCATGCTCATAAGATTGTTAAATGAATCCCATGCCTCATGTCACTGGGCCATTACTCTCTCCCCCAAAAGCGCGCTCAAAGGGGTGTGCAGCGCACTCGCTTATATGTCCAGGACATCCCCCAGGTCCATCCGATGTGGGACGTAACAGCTCCCACGGCTAATCTGTGATGCCCTCGTCACGGGTGGCCCACCGGAGGGCCCACCTCTGGGCAAACCCGGGGCAGACTCTAATACCACTTGTCACAGGGCTATTACTCTCTCCTCCATAAGCGCGCTCAAAGGGGTGTGCAGCACACCCGCTTATATGCTCAGGACATCTCCCAGATCCATCCGATATAGGACGTAACACTCATCTAAGGGAAAACTTAATAAGAGTGGTAAAAATTGAAACACCATAAACAATCTCTTTATTTCACTATTTACTTATATTTATAAATTTTATATTATCCAATAAACTTTTAAAATTAAACCTCTTACTTATAATTTTTAATAGTGACATTATTTATTTTTAAACTTAAGAACAAAAAAAAAAAAAAAACTCATTATCAATATTTTATTATTTTTCATTTTCCTTTTTTAATAAATATGTATTAATAAAAAAATTTATATTAATTTTAAGAAAGTTATATTAATAAAAAATTTAGAATAGAGAGGAAAATAGATAATATTGTTAGAATGCACGTGATTTTCGAAATAAATTAAAATAGGAAGTTGAATTTTTTATAACATAATAAAGAATGATTTAGGAGCATTATTGGAAATGCTCCTAATAGATAGGCCAAATTATAAAAAAAATTTCCGAACTTTCATGTTTGTATTAAAAATAATGCGTACTTTCAATTTTTGCAGTCAAATGAACTAACTTATATCATTTTATTAATTTAGATATTTTGGTTAATTTGATAGAAAAAATTAATGATATGTCTGAACTTTCTGGCAATTTTTTTTTTCATAAACATTTGTTTGCTCACAGGTAAAATAATGTTGATATTTCAATAATAATGACATTTATTAAGCCATTGATTCACAACTACTTAGTCCAAAGAAAATATTTTTGTCGGAAACGACAGACACACCATCAACACCATCAATTCCTTCTATCAAATTTACCAAAATATCTAAATTAATAAAATATTAAAAGTTCGTTTATCTAATTAAAAAAATTGAAACTTGAAAATATAGATTTTTTTTTGAAAAAAAACAGTTTGGTCTAATAGATATACACAAACAACCACAACACCAATAATAGAGAAGTAAAAATTGTGGGCAAAAATACACCACATCACTCATTGGGTGTCTGAATATTCAATTTGACCATTGAAAAAACACTTACAAGCTATACAGACATCAGGACTTGCAAAAATATAATCTATATCAGGTAGATCGGATCAATGATGAATATCTGCTCAAACCAACTACACAACCTAGAACTGATAAATGGAAAAGCTCAGTAAAACAAGATAAAAATTAAAGGTCTTCTTCTATTGAATATGCTTTCAATATCAGAAATGGAAATAACTACAATATCACTGAAATATGAGAAAAATTAATGAAGGAAAAACAAAGAACAATATGCAAAAGGACCACAGCCCAGGGTTAAAACCCCTTCTCCTTGCCTAGGATTAGGGCTGTAAATAAATCAAACCAATCAAACCGCTCATGAACTATTCGGATTTCAGTTTAAAAAAAAAATTTGTTCGAAATCGTTTTTTAATTTTAACGAGTTGAGCTCAAGATTAAATCCGAGCTCGTTAAGTTTGAACTTCATAGTATTTGGTTCGTTAGTCCGCGAACATATTTGTTTTAAGAGTTTGTGAACGTATTCGTTAAAGATTCATTTAATGTTTGTTTACATTATATTTTGTTATCAAATTCGAACTCGAACTTTTGTCATTATTAGTTAATGAACTGAACTCGATCTAAGCTCATCAAATATAATAAACGAGCTATTTATAAGCCGAACTCAAATCGCTTGTGAATTAAATAATTTTGAAACGAATCAAACTTGAGTTCAAATATTAAAGCTTGAATCGAGTTTGAACTTGCGACAAACTTAAATGAACCAAACTTGATATTCAGCTCCACTCAGCTCGGTTTGATTACAGCCCTACCCAAGGCTTAGGGATACAAAAGTTCGAACAAATTCTTCTCTGCCCTTGCACCTCGTGCTCTCCCTTATTTATAACTAAATTCTATTTCTTCATACCCAATCGGTGTTCCCTTTCTTCTTTTCTAGAATATTCCTATTCCTATCAATTCTCTCTCTACCGTCTTTCCAGCCCAACTTCTTTGGGTCAAGGTCACAATTTTCTGGGTTCTGTTAGTAGCAACGTCACCTGACTCACCTCCAGTTGTGAAATTAGAAATGGGCTCCTGCTACTCTTACACATAACCAGGAGTAAATACATATCCTATATGGAAAAGAAGAAACTCCTTCAAATTCCAAAATTGAAGGGCACAATTCCATCTCAAAGTCGGGAACAGGCAAATTAATTTTATGCTTTGAAACAGGACAATCACACAGCAGTTTTTCTTTTTTATTTTTTTTTCTAAACCAAAATAAAAGAGTTATTCAATATGCATAACACTTCGGATCGCAAATCAAATATTCTTATGCATTACAAATGCTATGATCATATGCTCCCAATTCCCAGTGCTAGTAGCACTAGCCATAACCATCGAGACTAACATTACGCCAAAATATTGGCACCCACAAACATTGTTATCAATATAACATCACGATTAGCACTTGACACTTGTATATGATTCAACGGGTCAAGTTTGATTCACAAAATCTCTCCCATATGATGTTCTCGCATTCAATACAAGTCAGGAAGGAGGAAAATATCCTATTGTTACATTTGTAATTAGTATGGCTACTTTTCTTCCTTTCAAGTATGCTGGAACTTGAAGTCACGAGGGGAACGGGAAAAGGGCAAAAAAAAAACAAGGTAAAATATTGCACAACTAAATGGCTCGGAGAATAATATTGAACTACTGACCCTAACGTGGAGACTATCTATGCTGTAGAAGTGCCTGATCTATAGACTCAAATTCTTTAAGATTTCTTACTACATTTTGAACTTTCTTGGATAGCTGCTCACTATGATCTTCAACAATTTTCATAAATGCTGTTAACTGCTCTTGATACGTGGCACATAAGCGCTTTTTGTTTCGCAGCTCCATGGTTAATTCTTGAATTTTCTTGTCCTTTTCATCCTATAAAGTAAAATAACACATTTTATATTTGAACATTTATCTCATAACTGCTGATTTGAATTAAGTAACCATGCAACAGTATCATTTTGCACATCCAGCAGGAAAGATGACCTACTTAAGATCATTAATTACAACTTACAAGACACAATTGAGAATATGTACACAAGTCTGGAATATTAAAGAAATGGAAAAACAGATGAAACATTAAAAAAAAAAAAAATACAGAACAAAAATGAAGGCCTATGGGCTTAATCTTCCTATAAACATATAAATGTGTCGAGGTTTACTTGAACGTCAATAATTGCAGCAAAATAGAAGCAGCTGAAATTCAACAAAACAAAATAAGTGGAATCCTCTCATATTTTAAACAATTTTGCAAGAAGGCATCACTGCAAATAATCAGATTTCTTTATTCATCATCTTCAATTATCTGATGCTTGCCATATTTACAAAACATGACATCTTCAATTCTTTAAAATGAGATGTCATGTTAGAGATATTAAAACATAATCTTCCTCTCTCATATTTAAGTATAGGCTTCTAGGTTTATGGTTCAACTTCACTGAAAAATGTATTATCAACAACTAGGCAAAACACCTAAACAATAAAACATGTAGGCAATGAATGAAATGAGACCAAAAGCATATAACAAAAGAGCCCTAGTATGTCCACCTTGGAAGTATTGACGGTAAATACCACATTTAACAAGTTCTCAATATAGTATTAATAAGTGTTTCAGAGTCAAGCCTTTATATCAACAAGTTCTTCAAATACTATAAAATTGTTTGATTGTTAAACTTCTCATAAACAGAAGAAACTTAATCTTTGAATTATGAACACCATTTCCTCCGGTAGAAACCACTGACAAACATACTGTTACCATCAGTCATCACCAGCTAAAACGATGCAAGACAAAACAACTTCAGTGGGTTGATTCTGATGCTACTTTGACTCTCTGAATGATCTTCAATGAGGTTTTCTTTCTGAACGATTTTCGATGAGGTTTTCTTCTGTGTATAAGTTTAAAGTTGATGGTTGAAAATAAAGTCACTACTGAAAGGCTGCATAAACAGACACATTGATTTTGCACCTGTCCCTGCCTTCCTCACTAGATAATAGGATTGTGATTATAGAAGATCTACAGTTGAGGGTTTTAAGAAAGGTCATGAATGAGTATCATTGTCATCGTGGAACAAAAAAATGTCCAATCTCTCCTTTACTTTTGACTAGATATATAAAAGAATGAAGCCGATGACAAAGAAAATTTCCCAAATAACTAGAGAACAATCATGCAATAAAGCATTCTATTTCTGACTTCAATAGCTCCAGATAGAAAAGTCTATCATTCTACTGATATGGCTATCCTAACTGAATTAATAAATGCTAAAATTCACAATAGCACATTTCTCACACCCAAACAAAAGAAGAATAAAAAAAAGGGAAAAAAAGAAGTTCATTTTCCAACCATATTGAAATAATTGAGTCTTAATTATTTTAGAAGTTTGTCTTTATGTAATTGACTATTCATCAAGCCTAAAACATTAATGTAGTTTGTTATTTGGACAGAAGGATTAGCTAAAAGATCTCATAATTTTAAGACTTCGCCTTGATTATAAGGGACTGTCCATATTACTTGTGTGAAAATTGAAATGCCATGGGTCTCCATATGTCAAAACACTACTAAATGGTCTACAGCACAGACCAAAAAATTGGGAAATTTGACACTTCAGAGGCAGAAATCTAAGGTTGCCAGAGTTCCCCTCCCTTTCTTGTCTTCTCTTTCCATTTGTTGTCCTCCTTCACTCTTGCTCTTTCGCTCCATTTTTCCTTCCTTCCTACTTGTCTTATTACTTTTTGCTGGTATCTTCTTAATTCTTCCCTTTATATTGTGTTATTTGGTGTGAGGACTGTCAATAGAACTCTGGCACAGTCTTTGGTTTTTTTAAGTCAACATGGCAAAATTCTCCATAAAACTATTTCTTAGCCTCCTTTTTGTGCTGTTTGCCAACCATGTTTTGGACCTAACATTGCTACAAGCCTGAAAGTGTTCATGATCTAATCTTCATCTATGGTTTTTCATAGTTTATTTACAATTCCTAGCACATTAATATGGGTTGATTGATACAGCTTAATTTGGCACAAACAGATTTTGTAAATAAGAACTTCTTGTCCAGCAGTTCTTTATTCATAGCACCCAAGTGTCCCCTTTAAAGTCATGTATGGACTCTCCCTCTCCCAAAACATGTCAGTTAATTTGCATCTAGTTCTTTGGTTATGATTTGTTAGAAAGGCATGTTGCATCAAATTCTTCGTGTCTTTCCCATTCACAGTATTAATGGTACAAGCCAAGTTACAAATGCAAAACATAACCTTTCTACAAAAACAATCACATGACCTTCATAAATAATTAGGACCTAAGATTTGTTAAATTTACAGCCCCCCAACACATAAACTGATAACTCATCACCTATCAAACTGGTATTAACAAAGATGGTGATGATACTAGCACAATATAATTAAATAACGCAGAAGAACTTACCATTGTTTGGCGAGCTTCACGTGGAGCCACAACAAGAGGATGATTGTGGTCTTTCACAAACTTTGTTATCACCCACTTCCCAGATTTATCAAACTTAACGTGGATCATTGCCTTACAACCTTCTCTTGTACTAGCACGAGGCTTTCGAACATTTCCAAATTTGCCTCGAATACTAACACAATAACCCTCCTTATTACAGCCAAGTCGACGGGCAAGAATTCTTCCATCTCTTTCAGAACGACGACATGACATCACACGCATTACAAATCCTATCCTCCGAGCATATTCATCATAAAATATCTTCGCAGCATCTTCAGATTCAAATTCCATACCTTCATATGGTTCTACAATTGAATCACCTTCCTGCATAACTGAATCACCTTCCTGCCCTACCAACTCCTGTCCAGCAGAGCTCTCCGCTATTACAACTCCCTCATCAGAATCCACTGCCACACAGCATCATTCACCATAGTATATAAACCTTTAAAAATTATTTCTCCTTAAAAATTGAGCACCAAGTTCAAGTATCCACAGCAATACATAAATTACACATTTTAATTTTGTCCAAAACCAAGTAAAGATATATTGGAAAATTTTCATTTCTGAGTAAAAAATAAATTTTATTTGAAGAAAATAATTCCTCGCAAAACAGCAAAGTTGTTTCACTTCCTTTTCCAATTTTTGTCATTTCTACTATGGAATCTTTTTCAAAGTATTCAAAACCCACATAAATATATAAGTAAATATCAATGTGTAATAAATTCAAATTTTCTCAAGAAAACCTAACAGGGAAACAAACTAAATCCAAGTCCAAACAAAAAACAGTAACTAAAACCATTAAGTAGATGCAAATTAAAATATTCAAAAGAGGAGAAAGACTAAAATTCATTATCAGTAAAAAGGAAGCACAACACAACGACAAGCGTAAACAGATTAATTAATCCAATAAAGATAAAAAGGAAAATTTTCAAATTATGAAACATAAATCAGTAGATAAAAGTTGAATTACGAAAAGGATTAGTGTGTTACTTGAGGCAAAGGATCAGAAACTGGCGAGCGCCGAGACGAGAGAGAGAAGCTCTACAGAGTTTTTTTTTTGAGAAACTTTTTCTGAGCTTCGGTCAGTGATGATAGTATACACACGAGTCCACTATTACATGATATCGGTTTCCACTCTCTTTTTGCCACGTTTTCAATGCCCGTGACCAAATTAGGTGGGTGCATTCCGTCGAATCGCTTTACTCAAATTCAAATAAATCAAATTCTTTTAAAAAAATAAATAAATCAAATTAAACCGACATATAAGAATAAATTGAACCAAATTTAATTAAATTAAAATATTTATCAGTTTTATAAATTATTTTATTCATAAATTATAATTATTATCGTATTTTATCAATTATAAATAATTAAATTCAATCATAACAATTTTAATTTTTTGTTTCAGAACAATTTTATTTTATCAATTATCAGTTGTACAATGCATCTTCATAACAATTTTGTTAATTAATACACATTAAAATTAATAATTATAACTTTATAAATTATTATAAATTAAAATTAAAATTTCATAAATTTATATAAATTAAAATTTCTTAATAAATAGTTAGCCAAGTGAAAAGTGAATAGCTGCTAAAAATATATAAAGTAATAAACTCGTCCCAAAATAAAGTGCTCTTCTATGAATATAATTTATGAATTACTATAAATTAAAATGAGTTAACACATTAAAATAAATTGTTATAATTCATAATTTTATCAATTATTATATATCAAAATTAATTATCATAAATTGTAATTTTTTTTCTTTTATCTAAAATTAAAATTAATTACTATAAACTTTATATATATATTTAAGCAATCAAATAGATTGATATTATTATCTATTATATATATAAGTTTATTATTTTATGAATAGTGCTTTTACCTTATTGCTCCCATACTCACAAAACAATGCCGTTTCATTTAAACTAAAAAGCAATCCTAATTCCTCGCCTCTTTCTACTCGGCCATTTTTTTTTCCAACCGGCTTTCTATCTATTTATTTATCCAATTCTATCTAAAAATAATTTTTAAAATTAAAAAAATTTAAAACTATAAATCTTTTTAAAAAAAAATTCTTTTTCCAAATACTTTGCTTGCGAGTTGTTAGTCTGATTCGAGAAAGAAGAGAGAAACTTAAGCATGAGGTATTTTCTCGACTTCTGTCTTTGAAACCCTAGCTATGTGCCATTTTTGTCTCTATAGATTCTATCTCTCGATGTGTTTCTGTTTAAACCATTACTCATACTCACAACTCATGTTTTTATCTCAAAATGGTTATATTTCAGTTTATAAGGGAATTTCAGAGGATGCAGGATTAATTGAAGATTAGACACTAGTTGGAAATGGAAATATAGAAAAATTTTCGTTCTTCAAGATCATTGTACAAAACCCTTCAAACTGCTACAAATGATGTAAGTTCTTTTTAAGTAACAAACATATCAATTCTTTCTCATTTCTATTTCACCATAATAAACTTTTTTGTTAATAGATGGACAAGGGACCATGTTTCATTTCAAGATTTTGCTAGATTTTGCTGGAAAAAGTGTTGGAAAAATTGTGACTATGAGCCATTTTGAGAGGATAATTTAGATGAATTCCACAACTCATTTTTAAGAGAAAAATCTAGATATATATTCCTTGAAATGAGAATAATGAATTAATATATTAATATACTCAAAGTGAAGAATATGTGAATAGAAATTAGAACTCAAAATAAACTCTTTGCTAAGAAAATATAAAGAGTAAAAGTGAAAGTGAAAATTGTCTCACATTACTAAAATGTAAAATTGAATTTGTATTTATATAGTAAGATGTATTCTTACATGGTTAAGAAAAGTAGCATGAAAGACTCTTTCTTGCGCGCTCAAGTGCAGGAGCGATGCAAATCTATGGTCGGAAAAAAGCCAATGCGCAAAATGCTTACACGAATATCGGATCGAAATCCCATAGTTCGAATCAAACCTAATTTTTACATTATTATTTCTGAAAATTGAAGCGACACTCTCATGTCGTTCTATATGACTAGGAGTCTGGCACGCCCATGTAGATTTTACACGACCATGTCGTTGTGTATATACAATGTTGATTTCACACGGTTATGCTTCTGACACACCCATGTCATTGTGCTACAGTGTGTGCAGGCTACTCTTGTGTTAATTGTTTTCCACATTTGTTTTTTGAAATTTTATTTTCTAATATTTCAAAGATTAAATTCACCGTTATTTTAATGTTACAAAGACATAATTGACAACTTTTAAAGAGATTAATCACAATTAATCTCATATCTCCTCCATTTAGTATAAATAGGAGTTCTTGGTTTGAGTTTTGAAGTTGGGATTTTTGCAATTATTGGGACAATCTTCTTATTTTTTTCTTCTCAAAGTGATAGAGAGAGTGATTTATAATCAGTTTGCTGTAAGTGGATGTTGTGTGTTCAACATCTATTTGATATCTGTAGTATCATGAGAGATAAACATCGATTTTTCTAAACAACATTGGTAGGAGGCGAATTTGTATTGAGAACACTGTGTAAAATACAAGTTTCAGATTTGTTTTATCTTCGTCTTGTCATTTTATTTAAATATTGGATTAACAATACTCTTTATTTTCAAACAAAAAGCCTCTTACTCTACATCCTAGGTTTTTTAAGTTTTTCTTGATTTTTTTTTCAAACAAAAAGCCTCTTACTCTACATCCTAGGTTTTTAAGTTTTTCTCGATTTTTTTTTTATTCAGTGCTATAATAAAACTTGAAATTTTCTTTTTTCTTTTAATTTTACTTCAATGGGTTCTGTTGATCCTCTTACTCTACATCCTAGGTTTTTAAGTTTTTCTTGATTTTTTTTTTATTCAGTGCTATAATAAAACTTGAAATTTTCTTTTTTCTTTTAATTTTACTTCAATGGGTTCTGTTGATCTCAAATTATGGCCATAGGATGATCCATGTGATTTGCTTCTCTATTGGTGCAATATATGAAATACGGACACTTCAGCTGTATAATATGTCGAAAAACATCAAATTTCTGATACCGACATAAAATGTCCTGGATGCATTTTGTAATTTTCAAAAAATTATAAACGCATTTCTTTAACTTAAAAACAAATTTTTTCTTTCTAGAAAATATAAAACCTCTGAATGACACCAATTATTGCTCAATAAATTCAATTGTATATAATTTTTATTAAATTTTATATGAAAATATTAAAGAAAGCTTCAGTGGGATCTACAGCCATTGAAAATCCGGAAGTAGATTCCGGTGGTCCTGCCATTTTAATGGAATGGGCTGTAGTAGTAGACTCGACTGTACTGGCAGATGAAGACATAACTTCAGAAGAAGGTTCTGAAGACAAATCATCTGTTTCATTAGTGGAATTTGAAGTTGTAACTTCTTCTGAGATCCCACATCGGAACCAACTGAGCTGATCCGTGTGCTTATATGGGATTGGGGTTCCTCCCCCTAACAGCTAGCTTTTGGGGTGGACCAAGGGCCTTGGCCTATATGGGCCTAATTGGTATCAGAGCCTTTGGCGTTCGGTCAGTAGGTGATGCGGCATGCGGAGCGTGGTGGAGATCCCACATCAGAACCAACTAAGCTGATCCGTGTGCTTATATGGGATTAGGGTCCCTCCCCCTAACAGCTAGCTTTTGGGGTGGACCAAGGGCCTTGGCCTATATGGGCCTAATCCAATTAGGCCCATATAGGGCCAGAGCCTATTTTCACCCTAAAAGCTAGCTGTTAGGGGGAGGGACCCCAATCCCATATAAGCACACGGATCAGCTCAGTTGGTTTCGATGTGGGATCACCACGCTCCGCATGCCGCATCACCTACGGACCGGACGCCAAAGGCTCTGATACCAATTAGGCCCATATAGGGCCAGAGATTCGGGAGGAATTTTTAAAGAGACAAACTGTTCTTCTCTTGTGGCTTTTATCACACATGGAAACCAATTCTATTAATACTGTTTCTGCTCCAATCTCTCTTTCTACTCCCTCTTCATCTTCTTTCAAAACCACCTTTGGCAGTAAAATAGACTTTCTTTATGAACTTTATCATATCCCTGATGAAAAGAAAACCCCCATTACTAAAATTCCTTTTCTTAGTCCTTATGATGCCTACAACAAAGCAAAAACCACCTGATTAGGCCCATATAGGGCCAGAGCCCATTTCCACCCCAAAAGCTAGCTGTTAGGGGGAGGGACCCCAATCCCATATAAGCACACGGATCAGCTCAGTTGGTTCCGATGTGGGATTTCCACCACGCTCCGCATGCCGCATCACCTACGGACCGGACGCCAAAGGCTCTGATACCAATTAGGCCCATATAGGGCCAAAGCCCATTTCCACCATGCGAGGAAGAGAATACCATCAGCACCAGAATGTGCTTGAATGCTTCCAACCAGATATACTGGTACCAATCATAGGCCAGTGAGGACTGTATCATCAGCACTAGAAAGTGCTTGAATGCTACCAACCCGTGTTACTTCTATCATGTTAACAACATCTCTTACTTGAACTACTTGAACGGCCTCCCTGCCTATTTTCATTCCTTTTCAGATAGTTCTTCTCAAGATAGAAGTTTTACAGGCTATATCCTTTTTCAGATGTTCCTCACAAACCTAGACCTCGTCCTTTTTCAGACGATCCTCGTAGAAAAAGAAAGTCAGAAATGATTGCCTGAAGAATTACTTAGAGAACTAAAACATATGGAAGTTTTAGATTTTAGACCAGAGAATAAAGAAGTTTAGAAACTCATGTTTGAAAGGAAACTCAGAAAGGATTTTATTTCTTTCACACCTTGATTACAAACTGAACTTAGTACTTATATAGGAGATGTTACATACTGTGCTCTCTTGACAACTCAGAGACACACTAGACTTAAATTATTACAAACTGACTCAGAAATGCACTCAACTAAAATTATTACAGACAAACTGACATATAGAGATAAGATTTTTCAAAAGTAAAAATACAGATAAGATATGCTTCAGTCCTTTCTGATATACTAGTAGCTTTCAGTCGTCCTTCCTGATACACTTGTGACTGGGTGACAGGTTCATGTTGTCATCGCTGTTGTCATCAAAAGTAGATGTTGTTTCCTTAGTGGAGTGTGGCCTGACAACCCCATATTGTCCTGTACTGGGAGAGGGTGCTTCTATCAAAGAAGACTTTGTCGGTGCATTAGATGGCCCTGCTTCATCCAATTGTGAGGCTAATTTGGTTGCTTCTAACTGCCTCTAATAACCAGGTGGAATTTCTTCCCATGGAGCATCTTCTTCGTAATTAGGCCAGATAGACCTAGGAATATAAGCATTTTTGGTAGCTATGTATCTCTGAAGTTCCCTGACTTCTGAAGGATGCTGGTCACAATTTTTCCATAGGGAATATGGGAAAATATGATAACTTTCCATAACAGAGCAATACTCAGACCATTTGAGAATGACAATTGTATGAACTTCTCTTGCAAGGATATCAATACTCCAATGTTCATGTAATGCTTTGAAGAAGAATTGTTTCCAAATTCCTAACGGTCTGAACCATGTTAGAAATTTATTAGCACTCTCAGGAAGAGTCTGGATAGCCAGATCATTATACCAAAGTAAGGGAGCAAACTCAAAGGCCATATAGTTCTTTGCACATAAGTACCACAGCATATGGAGGGATTCATCTACAAAAGGTCCGGAGATTGGAATCTTAAAGACTTCCATGAAAGGAACCTGAGGATGAAAAACTTCTGGAAGAACATATGTTTTGCCATGAATCTTGACTGCATTAAGCTGAGCATCAACCATCTTTTGAGTCTGTTGGTCATGGGACATTGCTTTGACGAACGTCCAGCCAGAAGGGAATTTTTGATCTGTCACATAGGATGGTGGAGGGGATGCCATGAATATTAGAGGAATGGTTTGAACTGATGTTACTAATTGCAGAGGCTTAGTTTTAATAGGCCTTGATAGTAAATCATGTATTAGATTCTGGTCTCTTTTTATATGTTGGACTGAGAATGAATACTTGGAGAACCATTCACTCCACCTTAATAATTGTGCATGTGGGACCTGTTGTCCTTTAAACTCAAGTATCTTCGGGAAAGAAGAACAGTCCATTAAGACAATAAATTCATGGCCAATCAGATGGAATTCAAATTTCTTGATACCATTCTTTACTGCTAAGATTTCTTTGAAAGTGGAATGGTAATGGCATTCAGATTCTTTGAACTTGCTGCTGGCATAGGCACAGATTTGTCTTATTCCCTCCTTTTCTTCTATTAAGATGGCCCCCCAATATTCGTCACTAGCATCAGTCTAAATTATTCTTTATCCATCTGTTGGTATGTGTAAAGGTGGAAGATTCGAACAGATCTTCTTTAGTTCCTTTACAGCTCTACTTTGCACTTCTGTCCATGGTGGTGGATTCTTTTTGAGTAGCCGTTGCAAAGGATAAGTATGCTTAGTGCACTGAGGAATAAAGTTCCCAGCATAATTGACAACACCAAGGAATTGGTGAATCTGCTTTACAGTCAGATCTTCATCAGGGAATTGCAATAATTCTTGTCCTATGTGAGGACACGACTGATATTTTCCATCTTTGAAAGTCATGCCAAGGAAGTCTATTTCTTCTTTTCCGACAACATGATCCCATGCTGACTAGTAAGATCCAGAAATCTTTTCAAAAGCTGGCGATGTGCTGTCTCATTTTTGGAAAATAAGAGAATGTCATCAATGTACACCAAAGCAGATGATAGGATAGGTTCATAGATACGTGTCATAGCCTTCTGAAAGAGAGAAGGGGCCACCTTGAGTCTAAATGGCATGACTGTCCACTGGTAATGATGATTTGGAATACAAAAGGCTGTTTTGTATCTATCTTCTTCCTTTACGCCCAATTGCTAGAAACCTGATTTGAGATCAAATTTTGAGAAAATCCTGGCCTCTTTGAGAAATCCCATTAGAGTAGAAATCTTTGGTAATGGGAACTTGTCATCTTTCAAGAAATAAGTCAAAGGCTTATAATCTATCACAAGCCTTTTCTTTCCCCGAACTTGTTCAGATCTCTTGTTGACATAGAAGGCCTGACAGGCCCAGTCTGACTTGGTTGGTTCAATTAACCCTTGTTGCATTAGTTGGGAACATTCTTGAACTGTTAGACTTTGATCCTCAGGATTCATACCCGGATGAGTCGCCTTTGTTAGATTGATGTCCTCATTTTGTTTGAAGGGCAAGGATATGAAAAATTCAGACCGGGTCCATAACGGGTTGGAACACTTTTGAATGAACTCAGTATGACTTTCAGCACAACTGTTTTGAATGAGCTAGGCTTTTAGATCATCAAAATGGGCTACCAAAGAAATTGTGAATAAGTTTGGTGCCGATGTATAAGGGAGAAACCATTTTCTTGATCTAAGGCCTTGACTTTCAATAGACAGTTTAGGAAGTTGGCTGATTACATCAAACCCAATTAGAATATCCTTTTTGGGCAGAGTAGAGCCCAAAACTTAGGTCCAAACATAGTAGTTGGGTAGGAACTGAATTTTTATGGGCTTAATAGTGATGAGATTCGTAGAGAAATAATCTCCATCAGCAGCTTTGAAAAGCTGAGTGTGGGCTTTCCAGAAGTGGTCTGGAAAGAGTTTTGGGTTGGCTATGGTCCTGTATGCTCCAGTATCAATAAAAGCAATGACTTTGATAGGCTTATCATATTTGTTGATAAAGAGATGGACCGAGCATGAAGGAATGGGCTGTCTTTTGGATTTTTGGGAAAATGATCCAATTTGTTCTAGTGGATCAGGCTCAATTTGGAGACTTTCTTCTGTATCAGAATTAGTATCTTCGTTCTTGACTCCGATGAAAGAGTCATTAGAGACTTCATCTTCTTCAGAAAAACAATGATTCGATATCAGCTTCTTCAAGGTCCAGGTCATAAGCACTATGAATTTGTTGGATAAGCTGAACTACCTGCTTAGGCCTGTTAGGACATTGTTTTGCAAAATGACATTTCTTTCCACAGAGATAGCATCGATCAATCTTCTTTTACCGTTGCTGTCTCTTTTTGAAAAACTTAAATCTCTTCTTTTTCCTGTGAGGAGAGGATGAAGATTGTTTATACTTCTTGTAATGTACCTTCTTTTTGCAATGCTTGCAACTACAGTCCTTTTTGTCTGTACATTTGATATTGAGATCAGGCCTTTTGCACAAGTAATCCATGTCCTTCTTGTTGCTCCAGAGAAGAGCTTCTTTTATTTGTTTTCTAGCCGAACATAATTCTTCAAGAACCATGAGCATCTTTTGATAAAGTTGAGCCAGAGTCAAATCTCTTAGAGCAATTCCATGCTTACGAAGATACCTAAGAGCTGCATCTCCCAATTCTTCTGGAACAGAAGCAATAAATTGCTACTTCAGATTGACATCTCCTGCACCCAATTGATAGTATCTATCACAAATTCTTTGATAATGGGTGTCTAGATCTTTCCTTTTCAACGAACAGCACTTTAATTGAAAGAATTCCATTCTCACAGTTTCTATATGATCAGCAGAACTACCAACAAATTCTGTTTCCACATAAAACAGAGCTTGTACAAGTGATGACAGTTGATGGAACTGCATTTTATTGTATTCAGGAAGTCTTAACCACATTCTTTCAGGCTGCCAACAAATCTAGTGGTGAATTCTTATAGGATTTCCTGAATAGAAGCTCCAACCTGTTTCTTGGTTTCCAGCCAAGCGAACATTTCTAGCAGACGGGTTCTTCTTTTTTGATGAGGGACATCATCCATTGTAAACCATGGACCATTAACAGGCTTAGCTTTGTTTTCTTGAGAAGCAGGAGCAGTAGAACCTACAGGTCCTGTAGGACGTCCCGTGTTTGTTGTTGTTTCTCCTTCATTTTCAGAAGAAGGTTTAGAAAAGAAAGCTTCAATGGGATCTACAGCTATTGAAAATCCGAAAGTAGATTCCGGTGGTCCTGCCATTTTAATGGAATGGGCTGTAGTAGTGGACTCGGCTGTACTGGCAAATGAAGACATAACTTCAGAAGAAGGTTCTGAAGACAAATCATCTGTTTCATTAGTGGAATTTGAAGTTGTAACTTCTTCTAAGGCAGAACTTTCACGAGGGTATTTGTATCTGATTCTTCTTCAGAAGAATCTAGAACCAGATATTGAAATGGATCTTGAGAATCTGGAGAAAATTGACTTGGAGGCTGTGATTTAGGTTCTTTTTCAGGTCTGTGAATAGGTGTATTAGCAGAGGTTGTGGTTTGGGTGGCTCTGGGTATATTAGAAAAAGTTGTAGGCTTTGGATGAGCATATGCAGATTGCTTCTTTATGATATTCTTTGATCTTTTAAGTTGAGCATGAAGCATATTTTGGAAGTTCTCATGCTGAAGAAGTCTAGGTTCAGCAACAGGATTTACAGGGGAAGCAGAAATGGTAGTGTCTATCAGGGGTAAGGTACTGGTGAAGGCAAAAGGATTAAATGGAGTTTTGACCTGGAAATCCTTTTCCACCTGAGATAATTGTTGTTTTAGCCTCATAATTTCTTTCTGCTTCTGTTGAAACTGTGGACCTGAAATTTGACTTCAGATCATACTCATCAGTTCATTATGAAGAGCCATAATCTGTCTCTAGAGTTTAAGCATAAACTCTTACTGGAAATTGAACTGATTCATCATGGAGGATTCCACAAGATTGACTTTGGTTGAGACTTTATCCACTTTTGTTTCAATTCTTTTCAAAGTGGAGTTTTGAGCCAAAGCATTTTCTGTCTACCAGTTGAGAATAGATTCTCCTACTAAAATCTCTCGAGGTCTTCCTTGAGTGTTTGGTCCTGGAGATCTTACATAAGGAGTTCTCTTGATGTTCTTTACTGGATCTGTCATGCTTTCTTGGAGTGAGGGGAAATCATCTTCAGCTGGTTGGAACATACAGATAGGAGGTACCAGCATTGGTTGAGGAAGAGGATTTGCCTTGGGAATCCATCGTGGCTCGTTTTTCTTAAGCCATCTTAAGCCCTTTTGTAAGCTGGGAGAGGAGGAGCCGGAGGTGGAGGCTCTGGGAACTGAGAAGGTTCCTGAGGATGGTCGTCCCAGTCAGGATGAGTTGGTGTTGGCATTTTTGCTCTGAAAGAGGGGGGTTTAGAGTAGTTGACTATGTAGTCATATTTTCCACTGGGTTGTCCCAGTGAGCCAACTGAGGGATCATGATCATCAAATCTTCTCCTCATGATTTTATCAGAACTCATATGGGGCTTCTTCTTTTCTTTGGGAGGATCTTCACAATACTCATAATAAGAGTCATGCAAACAATCTTTACATTGGCAGTCAACATCTAGTACCTTGTGTTCTCCTTGGTACATAGAATAACAAGGTTTGCCGTTTGCATTAAAGGCAGTGATCTGCGAGCCTTCTTCAATTTCTACAGGCTGAATCATGAACTGTGTTGCGAACATTGAAGCACTAGAGCTAGCTTCAGTATTTTTTATAAATTTTGTTTCAACAGTTCCGTCAGCTTTCTTCACAAAATAGGGTTCCATATTCTAAACTGGTTGAGATGTGTTATGAATCTTCTCATAGTTGGTTACCCAAGTCTCAGGTAGCAACTTTACCAATTCAGTTCTGGGAATCTGCCTTGGTATATGTACACATGTGGGTACATGCTGTGCATCCGCTACTATGAACAATGCATCATTTGAGACAGGAGCCGAAAGATCCAAAGCATGATTCTGGACTCTATAGATCAATTGATAATGAAGAGTGGCAGCAGTTGCTGACATAACTTGTGCTAGTGATTTGAACTTGAACCTTTAGTGCTGAAAGCACATGAGGATCCTCAAGGGATAGGTTAAAGTTTGGATAAAAGGTGAACAAGACTGTTCCTGCATTTAATGAGGTCTCTACAGTACCTATAACAGCATGCTGGTACTGGAGATGTCTAGTGTCTAGTAAAGCCAATCTAGCAAAAACTAGCAATCCCTTTCTTCCATGATAGGAAAAAGCAAGCTTGATTGCTCCAAAGTGGAGATGAGAGAAACCTTCTTTTTTCCATATAGGCAGAAATTCGGGAGGAATTTCTAAAGAGACAAAGTGTTCTTCTCTTGTGGCTTTTATCACACAATGATCAAAAGAGGATGACTGAACATACTCCTTTATAGATCTGTTAGGTTTCTGGACAAGGGATTTAAAATGAGTTTTCCAGGTGGTTTTTGCTTTGTTGTAGGCATCATAAGGACTGAGAAAAAGAATTTCAGTAATGGGGGTTTTCTTTTCATCAGGGATATGATGAAACGTCCAGCCAGAAGGGAATTTTTGATTTGTCACATAGGATGGTGGAGGGGATGCTATGAATATCAAAGGAATGGTTTGAACTGATGTTACTAATTGCAGAGGCTTAGTTTTAATAGGCCTTGATAGTAAATCAGGTATTAGATTCTGGTCTCCTTTTATATGCTGAACTGAGAATGAATACTTGGAGAACCATTCACTCCACCTTAATAATTGTGCATATGGGACCTATTTTCCTTTAAACTCAAGTATCTTCGGGAAAGAAGAACAGTCCATTAAGACAATAAATTCATGGCCAATCAGATGGAATTCAAATTTCTTGATACCATTCTTTACTGCTAAGATTTCTTTGAAAGTGGAATGGTAGTGGCATTCAGATTCTTTGAAGGAAATCCCACATCGGAACCAACTGAGCTGATCTGTGTGCTTATATGGGATTGGGGTCCCTCTCCCTAACAACTAGCTTTTGGGGTGGAAATGGGCTCTGGCCCTATATGGGCCTAATTGGTATCAGAGCCTTTGGCATCCGGTCTATAAGTGATACGGCATGCGGAGCGTGGTGGAGATCCCACATCGGAACCAACTGAGCTGATCCGTGTGCTTATATGGGATTGGGGTCCTTCCCCCTAACAGCTAGCTTTTGGGGTGGAAATGGACTCTTATAAATTTATTACAATATTTTTAATATTTATACATTTCATCGGCATATTTATATCCTAATATTTTTATAAATGTACTATTTCACATCCATATCTATCCGTATTTGTGTTGTATAGGTTGCAATGTGTTGCTGCCTTATGATTTGCAAATCTTTTAAAATCTATTGTTGCTGTTGCATTAAATGCATGTGTCCACATGTCTCAATAATGTTGGTTTCGTATCTTAGGAAATATTTATTTCTTTAGAAAAAATTCCTTCCGCCTGTTATAAGTAGGCATTTGCTTTGTGTTTGTTACATCCTAGGTTGAGCTTCTCCTCATCTTGTATAGGTTAGATAATTCTTCAGTCATTAGTTTTTATTGTTGCCCCGGTGTGTGCATCAGCTTCGCCAGGTAATATTGTGCCTTCTTTTTGAGCAGAAGTTTGTGTCTAATTCTAGCTGATTTGGGATGCAAATTTATCATTATGTGGATAGAGCAGTTCGTCCAACATTTGGGTAGAGTTCCAATTCGTTTTTGCAACTTACCCTCATAACTTGCATTCTGATTTGATATGGCAGAGCCATAAGGATGCTGACTTGCAAGCTGCCCTGATGATTGGTAAGAGCATGAATTAAGGCATATTAGTATAAAGATCATATGAAATACTGAAATCCTTTGAGGGAAAGTCAAAATTTGTGCCTATTTTGTTAGTAGAGATGAGGGAGAATGTGTACTTTGTCCTATTGTCCTAAACCTACTTGCTTTCTACAAGTGAGTAATTTCAAAAAAAAAAATTGATGCCTGCCATTTTGTTGCATGCTTGGGTTTGGTGCATAAATTTTTATTATTAATTCATGCCTGCTATAAGACTTTTTTACTAGCAAAGGACTGTGGACTGTGGTTTCCCATGCTTCAATGATTAGGTGGTTTATTTATATAATTCTTATCCTCTGATTTTCCTAAGGTTACTGTTTTCCTCATGCATTGTCACGAAATATTAAAGTTCTTCCTTGCTCTTTTTTTTTTTTTTTTAATGTTCTAGATACCATCATGTTGAGGATATAGACATAAAAGAAGTTTGGTTCATAATTTTCTCCTTTTTTAATAGATTATGGTGTTAATATTAATAGATTCCATAATGCATGATTTACTGATTTATAGTTTTTTGCACTGCATGATTCCAATCTATTCCAGATTTTAGGTCTGGAATAGCTTCTTCACAATTCCATTTGTACTTTGCAGAATGGTCAATTGATATACGAATGAGATCATATTTCGATCAGGCTGTAAAAGCTGCCCGAGTGCACCTGCCATCTTTTCTCCATATGTGATACTAGAACGTTCAAAATGGGATCCTCTCCATGAGGATGCAAAACTTTTTTTTTTATATATGAAGCGGTTCTGGTTTGAGTTTTAATGCTTTTTTATTTTTTTGACGCTTTTGTTATCTCATTATCAAAGTTTATTTGCCTTCATTCTCCTGTTGATATCAAGCAGAAAAACATAGATGCTACCAATGTTGGTAATCAAATCAATGACATAACAACGAATTACCGTCTGTTTTGTAGGAGTCCAATGTTGTCCTTTTTTTTTTCTTTATATTTCATTGTCATTCAAAATGCATGGCTTTCTCTTCATCATTAAAGTTGAAGGATAGCATTTTGCAATTTAGTCATAGGCATAAAGCTTTTGCCATCCTTCTAGACTGCCATTTGGTTGACTTTTATGCATATAAAAAACTGAAATAGGTTTATATATATTGATTATGTCAACTTTAGTTTTAAGTTAGGTGCTTTAGTTTCAGTTATTCAAATCTCTAATTTTCTATTCGATGATATATTAAGAATTAAGGACTAATAGATAATGTGTGTGTATTTTATGATAGAGGAATTATGGTTCTTTAGGCGAAACAAGAAGTTTGTTTTTCTCTCAAATGAAGTTTTAGCTATGAAGCAAAATAAATTTGGGATGATAGAGGAACATAGATTTAAAATCCGCGTCTATAATTTTTCACAATTGGAAGGACATTTTGTTGAAAGCGGTAGCGATTTTTGGATTAAATAGAGTTCTAAGTTTCGGTTAAAATAAAGATTTTAAAAATTTTTATTTTAACCGAAACATGCAAACACATTTTGTATAACATGCAAACATATTTTGCATATTAAACTTGAGTATTTATGCACAACAATTACAAATGATATTTTGTAATATTTATGAATAATATCTATTTGTCAATATTATCTCATAATTTTTAGAATAAAATGGAAAAATAAAAGGTTAAAACAAATATTTTAGAACCAAATTTACCAAATATACAAACTAAGCAAAAATATCAAAGACTTGAGTTATCTAAGATAAAATTTCTTCGCTAGTCAAAGATGTATGATTAACAAATATTTTTTTTTCTTTGTTTTTCTTATCAAGAACAAGAGGATTTTTTTTTTCTTTCTCTTTTTTTTTCCTTCTTTCTTTTTCCTTTCTTCTTCCTATTTCTCTCTCACCTTGCTTCTCACGTTTTCTTCTCATCTTTTTGTTTGTCTTCTTCATTCAATAAGATAAGCAAGAGGATAAAATTGCATTAATTGCACATATGCATTAAGGTGGCACATATGCATTAATGACTTAATGCAAGGTGGAATAATATAATTTAGTAATGTGGCAAAAAATGCATTAAAGACTTAATGCAATGTGACAAAATAATGAAGAAGAAAGAAGAAGTAATGTCACATTAATTGTGGTAATTACTTTAATATACTATTGTGGTTAATTTAATTATAATAATTTTAATTAACACTTTAATTAAAGTTATATAGGAGAAGTAGTTAAAATTAATCAATATTAAATTTAAATCAAATAATATAAGTGATTATTTCTAATTTAATTCTCAATTAAATTAATCTCCACATCATAAATATTGACTAGCCAAATAATTTAATTTGGGTATAATTTATAAAGTCAATAATTTTATCCGAATGAAAATATAATATTAACTCCTTAATATTATATTAAACACTATTTCTGAATTTATCGTATACCCGGACACATTAAGTATCCTTTCAAAATTTTCCTTTTAATTACCAATAAAATATCGAATATTAATTTGATCTCTAGATCATAATATTAAGTCATTTCATTATGATCCTGATATTGATTAAGGTCACAGCACGTCAAACCATATTGGTCAATATACTATTGAATGATAATTTGCGTTCTGATTAAAATAAGACTTATCATTATTAGTCTGACTAACAATATCGATGTTACATCGAATAATCATTTTTTTCCTGACTAGGAATTTATTTTATCAGAACCAAAATATCAATTCCATTAGGATCTTACCTTAGTGTTGTAGGGTAACTAGTCCTACTATTGGTAATCTCATATCTCACTACATAATTAACTGTGGTGACTTAGAGTCGGATTACCAAGCATGGATAGCCCAGTACAAGGCAAGAGCGTCTCTACAGCCACTTATAAAAGGACAGTTTTGACACCTCAAGTTAAAAGATTTCGAGTCATATAAGACTCATATATTATAACCACGATAATAACTGTTGATATCGAGTACTAATTATGCAGTTATTATCAGTCGTCACTGTTCGGTACCCTTAACTCTGTAAGAATCCACTAGTTTTTCTAAATATCACTATATGATGGAAAATGAAATTCCTTCTCAAAATAAATCATGTGATATCACCTAGAGGTTCAATGAATATCCAATTCAGTGTCCTTTTCTATTTATGAATATTTTTAAGATTATCTTTTACCAATGATATTTATCTTATTATTATCAACAACTTGATAATAAATTCATTGTGGATAATCAATAAGTTGTATAGTATAATATAACTACTACATTCAAACTTTGATCAACAACTTGAATATTTTATTTATTATGAATGTGAAATATACATGTATCCATTGTGATATATCATTTAATATATAAAAAGAAGTGAATGCATTAGGGCATACACACTACTAATAACAAACTCCTACTTGCAGTAATGTCATTCACTACAGTATCTAAGACCTATCTTCTGAAGATGGTAGTCTAACTGTGCTTATGTCATAGGCTTCGTGAATGGATTAGTTGTATTGTCAGCTGATGAAACTTTCTGCATCGAGATATCACCTTGTTCAACTATTTCTCTAATTAAATAATAATGCCAAAGCACATGTTTGAAGTTTTTATGAGACATTGTTCCTTAGACTGTATTATTGCCCTATTGTTGTCATAATTTAAAGGAATGAGACTATGAGTAAATGAAGCCACATCTAAATCCATTAGGAAGTTCTTCAACCACACAACTTATTTGGCGGCATCTGAGGCTGTAATGTATTTAGCCTCTATCACAGAATCAACAATGGTCATTTTTTTGGAACTTTTTCATACTACTGCTGCACCATTCTGGGTAAATACATGTCTTGACGTGGACTTTAATTCATCCTTATTTGATTGAAAATCAGAATCTGTGTATCCAACTATACTCAGATTGTCTCCTCTATAAACCAAGAACAGATCTTTAGTCATTATTAAGTACTTAAAGATTGCCTTGATTGTTGTCTAGTGTCCTTCACTTGGATCGGACTGATACCTGCTAGTCAAACTAATAACAAAGGCTATGTCTAGTCTAGTACGCAACATAACGTACACTAGACTGCATATAACTGAAGCATATGGTATGTTAGCCATTTGTGCTCTCTCTTCGGGAGTTTTGAGACTTATCTCCTTAGAAAGATGCACTTCATGCCTCACATGTATTAATTCTCTTTTGGAATTTTCCATCCCAATTTTTTTTAGGATCTTTTCCAAATAGAGAGCTTGAGACAATCCTAACATTCTCTTAGCTCTATCTTTATACAACTTAATACCTAGAATGTAGGGTGCTTCTCCCAAGTCTTTCATAGAGAAAGTGGATGATAACCAAACCTTTATGTCAGTTAAAAAGCCAACATCATTATCCGTGATTAGAATATCATCAACATACAAGACTAAGAAAGTAATCTTGCTCCTACTAACTTTCTTGTACACACAAGCCTCATTAAGATTTTGAATAAAGTAATAACTCTTTATGGCTTCATCAAAAAGCTTATTGCAGCTCCTTAAAGCTTGCTTAAGACTATAAATAGATCACTTAAGCTTGCATACTTTTGAACTATCTTCATAATCAAATCCTTTAGGTTATTCCATATAAATTTCTTCAATAACTAAGAGTATTCGAATACTTTTAAGCATGGCTACGGGAGAGAATATCTCTTCATAGTCAATCTCTTCCCGTTGACGATATCCCTTCGCTACAAAACCTAGCTTTATAAGTATCAACATTCCCTTTAGAATTTAGCTTGCGTTTATAAACCCATTTACAACCTATTGGAACTATTCCTTCAGGTGGGTCTACAAGTTTCCAGATTTAATTCTTGTACATAGAATCTATCTCAGCTTGCATTTTTTCTTGCCATTTAAAAGAATCAATGCTAGATATTGCCTCTTTATAAGTGATATGGTCTTCTGGTTGATCATTATTGCCAAATATAAACAACTATTGGTCATGTTCAACAGTAAATCCATACCATCTAGGTAGGCGTGAAGCTTTTTCAGACCTTATATGAGTTGAAGTGATATCTTTTGTCATGTTAGGCTCAATTAGCTTATCAATCTCTATTGGTTCAACCACTTGAATTTGTTTTTCAGATGACTTTTCATCCAAAACTATATATCTATCTTTGCCTCTTTCTTTGAGAAACTCCTTCTCAAGAAAGATGACATTTCCACTCATAATAATAATTTGTTCATCAAGTAGATAGAAATAATATCCCAAATTATTTCTAGCAGCAGCATATCCAACAAATTGGCCTATAGTAGACCGTTCCTCTAACTTATTTGTGTTTTACCTTTTAATATAAGCGGGACAACCCTATATCTTAAAATGAGATAATATAGGTATTTTACCAGTCCATATCTCGTATGGAGTGATATTCACATATTTAGAAGGAATTCTGTTAAGAATATATAATGTTGTTTCTAAAGCATATCACCAAAAAGAGATAGGCAAGTTAGCATAGCTCATTATATTTCGTGCCATGTTTCACAGTGTACGATTTCTCCTTTCACTCACACCATTTAGTTGAGGTGTACCAGGTGGAGTGAACTATATGACAATTCTATTTTTTTTGAGATAATCATCAAAATCAGTACTTGAATATTCATCACCTCGATCTAATCACAGTGCTTTAATATTCTTTTCTAATTTATTTTCTACTTCGGTCTTATACTCTTTAAACTTTTCAAAGACTTCATACTTGTTTTTCAATAAATACAAATACCCATATTTAAATTTATTATCTATAAAGGTAATGAAAAATCGATAACCTCTTCAGGTCATTTCCTTAAATAGTCCATAAATATCAGTATAAATTAATTCAAAAAGATTGTCAGCACGTACCATTTGACCAGCAAATGAAGCTCTAGTCATTTTTTCTTGTAGACATGACTCACAAATAGAATCATTAGACTGAGAATCTAAACCTTTTAGAATTCCCATGGCTACCAACTTGTGGATCCTTGCATTAGAAATATGACCAATTCTTAAGTGCCAAAATCGTATCATACTTGAATCATTATACTTAGTTTGATTAGAATTGTCATTTATGTTGCTCAATAATAACTCTTTATGATTTATCTTATTAGGCTTATCACAATATAAATAATATAAGCCATAATATTTAGTTCCAATGCCAATAAGATTATTATTAAAATAAATATAACACACATCTTTGCAAAACAAGAATTTATAATTGTTATTTGTCAAAGCGGATACAGAAATAATGTTAAAGCGGATACAGAAATAATGTTATAGACATTTGGAATATACAAAACATTTGATAATAAGATTACATGATGATTTAACAAAATAGAGATATATCTCACTTATTCGACTGCAACTTTTGCTCCATCACCAAGAGTGAGCTTTATCTTACCATCATATGGAAACTTTTTATGCCTTAGATCCTGTATAAAAGAACAAATATGAGTAGTTGCTCCTGTATCTAAGACCCAAGCATATGATGAGTTAAAAGAATTATCATAATTTAATTTATATTTAAATTCAAAGGATGAGAAATACCTAAAGGATCTGTAATCCCTTTGCCCTTAGTCTTTTCTAAACTATTTAGATAAACCGGGCAATTTCTATTCCAATGATCATCCTTCTAACAGTGGAAACAGGTTCCTTTGTCAGCCTTTGGTTTAAGCTAGCCTGAAGCTGGAACTTTTGCCTTTCCCTTGCCCTTTTTGGGACACAAAAAAGAGGGAGTGGAACCCTTTACTGTAGTGGTCTTTTTCTTCTTTCTCTTGTTCTTTGGATGAGAAAAAGAAGCTGCCACTAATACTTCTGCCTCTTTCTTTTGTGGATTAACTACAACAGCTCTTGTAAAGTGCATTCCACTTTGTTCAAATGGAAGTTAGAAATGAAACTTCCATAAGAATGTGGAAGTAATGCTAAGATATGGTTTAACTTAAGCTCTACATTCATGAAGAAATTGAGATTTTCAAGGCAATGCATAAGCCTTAATATCTCACCAACATTCTAGCCTTCATTTTAATTTAGAATAGTTTATTGGAATAGTGTAAGCGAGTAATCCTATTAGTCTCGACATAACTTTCGTTCACTAGTTCTAAAATATCATCACAAGCTTCTATCTTTTCATATTGCTCTTTTAGCTTATTTTCTATAGAATAAGTATATAACACTTTACTTGGGTGTTCTTATCAACCCAATCATTATAATATTGTTTTTCAGCCTCACTTGCATTAGCGACAGGAGCTGCAAGTTTTGACTTACTAGCAATATCACACAAGCACTGCTAGAGAAGCACCAGCTTAAGGTTCCTTAACCAATCCACATAATTAGCCCTGGTGAGCCTATTACAGTCCAAAAGTGATTGAAATGGTGATGGCGTAGCCATATTATTAGAGAAAAATAATTGCAGAAAGAATAAAATGTATTAGTTTAATTATATATTAATAGTCAAATCAATTAACCAAAATGATTTGGAGACATAATTATAATGGTTTCTCCCATTAATTTGGCACATCCTACACTTTTTTTTTTGTAGAAAACAGAAGTTCCGTTAAGGTGAACTTTTAGTGGGTAAATTAGGTTTCAATAATACTCTAATTAAATTCATCAGTTTTCCATAGTGACATTCTTGGAATATTAACATATTAATGAGATGAGATCTCTTTATCAAATACAACAATTGTAAACCCAATTTATTTCCTTTTTAACTGGCTCCTAATATACTAACACTTAGCTTCACAAAATGACATTATTGGGCTAATATATTAGATGAATCCTACCCATGAGATCAGTATAACAAATGAGCTCAATCTAGTGCCACTCAGCTTCATAAAATGACATTTTTGCCACACTAGATATTCATTCATTCTACAAATCAAATACATTATTTAATCTTACTATTAATATACAACAACTTGCATATCAATATTCTCATAGAGAGCCTCAATGTAGGCATTTTACATCTTTATTGGATTCATTATATTTGGGAAAAATACTTGGTCTTTTATCCTAATTTTAAGGTATCACTTTGTATATTAATCGGATTAAAAATCTACTGGCATTCATAAAGCAGCAATTTTATTTTTGAATTATCACAATGTTTGCACATTAGTCTTTTTCATATCACATCTCATATGATCATTAACATGTAATCATATCTATACTCGGATGGTTATGAATCTTTAAATATACATATGATATTAGATTGAATAAAATGCATAATATCCTCCTTAGTATGCACTTTATGCTTCATAAACAAATGTGAGTTCATTATATAATCATATTATATAATATTTAAATTAATTTTGGAGTCAATATATCTATATATATTTTGTGAGTATACTTTTATACTCATCTTGTCCAAAAATTGGATTTTATACATAAATGTTGGATTTTTGCAACTTGAAAAAATTAACCATATAAAAATTTATATATAATTTAAAACTCATTTAAATTATTATATATTTTTTTATTTATTATTTTTTTAAATCCAAAATTAATATTTAAAGCTCACATTATTCAATTATTTACCACATATAATCACATCACATGCAATAAAATAAATTAATCATCTAATTTACAATTCTATTGCGATTACTAGAAAATTTTACACCCCAAAATAGAAAATACATAGTAAATTCCATCTTGACATATCTTTCTTGTTGTTTCTCCTTAAAATTTTAGGCCTCCATACTCCAAACGAAAAATGTTACATTTCATCGTCATGACATACCAAGAGCTTCAATATAATATAAAAATAAAATATTAATATATTAATATTACAAACCAATATATAAAAATAATATAATCCATTACACATTTGAAAAACTCAAAATAAAAAGAGAAAAAATGTCATGTAACATCAACATGTAATATAACATATAGAAGGTTACATTTCAACCTTTTGGCATACCAAGAGCTTCAATATAATATAAAAATAAAATATTGATATATTAATATTACAAAACAGTATACGAAAATAATATAATCTATTACACTTTTGAAAAACCCAAAATAAAAAGAGAAAAAAATGTTATGTAACATAACATATAGATCAAATATAAAATAACAATAAGAATATCATTCATAATCAAACCAAGTCTACTAACATAAAGAAGAGTTATTTTGCTCAAAAATCATGGGATGACTCTGATATTAATTGTTGGAAATATAAGTGATTTTTGAATTGAGGAGAGCTATAGGACTCGGTCAAAAGTAGAGATTTAAAAATTTTTATTTTAACTGAAATATGCAATTACAATTTACATGACATGCAAACACACTTTGCATGTTAATTTTGAATATTTATCCATAACTTTTACAAATCATATTTTGTAACATTTTGGATAATATCAATTTGTCACAATCATCCTATAATTTTTAGAACAAAATAGAAAAATAAAAAGTTAAGACAAACTTTTTAGAACCAAGTTCATCATATATACAAACCAAACAAAAGACAAAAGAGTTGAGTTGTCTATGATAAAAATTTTTTGCTAGTCAAAAGATGTATGATCACTAGATATTTTTTCCTCTATTTTTTTTATCAAGAACAAGAGAATTTTTTTTTCTTTCTCCCTCTTTTTTTTTTTCTTCTTTCTTTTTCCTATTTCTCAGTCACCTTGCTTCTCACTTTTTCTTCTCATCTTTTTTTTTTTGTCTTTTTCATTCAATAAGATAAGCAAGAGGATAAAATTGCATTAAATGCAATGGCAAGGTGGCAAGGTAAGGTGACACATATGCATTAAAGACTTAATGCAAGGTGGAATAATATGATTTAGCAATGTGGCAAAAAATGTATTAAAGACTTAATGCAATATGGCAAATTAATGAAAAGGAAGATGAAAGAAGTAATGCCACGTTAATCATGGTAATTACTTTAATATACTATTGTGGTTAATTTAATTAACAATTTAATTAAATTATGATAATTTTAATTAATACTTTAATTAAAATTATATAGGAGAAGTAGTTAAAATTAATCAATATTAATTTTAACTCAAATAATATAAGTGATCATTTCTAATTTAATTCTCAATTAAATTAATCCCTATATCATAAATATTGACTAATTAAATAATTTAATTTGGGTATAACTTATAAGGTCAATAATTTTATTGGAAAAGAAATATAATATTAACTGCTTAATATTATATTGGATACTATTTTTGAATTCCTTGTATACCCAGACACATTAAGTATCCTTCTAAAATTCTCTTTTTAATTACCGATAAAATATCAAATATTAATTTGACATCTAGATCATAATTTTAGGTCCTCTCGTTATAATTCCAATATTGATTAGGATTACATTACATCAAACTCTATTGGTCAATATACTAATGAATGATAATTTGCGTTCTGATTAAAATAATACTTAATATTATCAGTCTAACTAATAATAATGATCTTACATCGAATAATTATATTTCTCCTGTTTAGAAATTTATTTTATCAGAACTAAAATATTAACTTCATTAGGATCTTACTCTAGTGCTGCAAGGTAACGAGTTCTACTATTGGTAATCTCATATCTCACTACATAACTAACAATGATAATTACGAGCCGGATTACCAAGTATGGATAACTCAGTACAAGACAAAACATCTCCACAGCCACTTATGAAAGTACAGTTTTAACACCTCAAGTTCGAGTCATAAAATTTATATATTATGACCAAGATAATAACTGTTAACATCGAACACTAACTATGTCGTTATTATCAGTCGTTACTATTCAATATATTTAATTCTTTAAAAACTTAATGGTTTATCTAGATATCATTATATCATGGAAAATGAGATTCCTCCTCAAAATAAATCATATGATAACCTAGAGATTCAATGAATACCCAATTCACTATCCTTTTCTGTTTATGAATATTTTTAAAATTATCTTTTACGATAGATATTTATCTTATTATTATCAACAACTTGATAATAAATTTACTATGGATAATTAATGAGTTGTATAATATAATATAATTACTACATTTATTCTTTAATCAACAACTTAAAATATTTTATTTATTATGAATGTAATACATACATGTGTCCATTATAGTATATCATTTAATACATGTGTCCATTATAGTATATCATTTAATATATATGAAAAAGTGAATACATAATAGCATACACTACTGATTAAAATTAAATATTTGACTTAGGCTTTTGTTTGGATTTGTCTAAATTTATCAATTTTGCTTACAATCGCACCTCATTCTCTCCAATGCGAAGCTAGAATTGCTCACTAGTATATACTAAAAGTGGGATAAGTAGTGTAGTAACAGTAACCTTTTCATTGAAAACGACATCGTTCCATAAAAAACGATGGCACTCCAAATATTGGTTCACACCCATGCCGTGGAAGGATCAGATTCACAGGGCCAATTCAATCATTCTTCTTCGAATGAAAGAACGCTGTACATCATGTCATATTAAATGGAATTGGGATCTTACTGTGCAAAAATTCTAGCTAGCAGATCGAATCGAGGAGAGGAGAAAAAGGATTTATCATGGTGGAGCAATTGGCTTCCATATTTGGTATAGAGAAAGGCAAAGTGGAATTGCCCATTAAACTTTGGAGCTTGCAGACATGCCATAGTTGCTCCAGGCTCCACTCCAAACCCAGCATCAGCCTTACTTTTCTTCTCTCCAACATGTACCATTGCCCCGGAGCTAAGCAAGTATGGTGATATTGAGAGTTTGAATATTTGTGATAATCTCGCTAATCATATTATCCTTCTCTATGTTCTTTTATCATGATGCTGGCTTTTCTCTTTTTTTTTTTTTTTTGTGGGAAAATTTGTATAAAGAGGCTGGGAGTCGTTGAGCAGGAGTAAATGTAAAGAGAGAGAGGTAGAGAAATCAATTAAGTTCAAGAACTACAAAATTAGAGTTACACCTGTGTTTGCATGTATAAAAGAAATGAAATGTGGAAGGATGAGTTTGACATGTGTTAAAAACTATATATTTTGCTTTTCAAAATTTAACTTTTACTTAGAACATTTTAAAATTTTATTACAATTATTTTTGAAAAAATTTTATTTATTTTATATATTTATCATTTAAATAATGATAGATAAGCACAAGATACAATTAATTTTATATTCATAAATTATGTGAAAAATAATTTTAATATATCATATTTTATTATTAATTTAGTATATTCATAAAATAGAAAATTTCATCTGAATTTAAAATTTCAATCAGGTTCTTATATATAATTTATTTGATGATTTAAACAATAAATATGGTTCATTAATTAATTTATTTTGCAACATGATATTAATATAGTTATTTTTGTACAAAAATATTACTCCATATAGTTTAGTTATGCAATTTTAGCATAATGAGATAATTTATCACATGTATTTATGGAACTTAGATTTCTCAATTGTCAATGTAGCCGTAAATTATGGATACAAAATTAACCGTACTTCTAAGAATTTGCTATTTGCTGCTTAGAAAATTCAATAAAATATTTATTTATTGCTAATTACTACAATTACTATAAATGTGATTTTTTTATTTTTATTGACCCTAACTTTTGAATTATATGGTGACACAATATAAAACAATATTTCGAACAATATGCATATTACGTTAGGCAGTTGTTGACAAAATAAAAGATTTTTAGTAAAATGATGTATTGTTTCTTTATTTTATTTTGTTGGATTTTGTGGGAATAAATTGTCAATGTGAGATTGATCCAGCCCAAACTTATATACTTTAGTATATATAAAAGGAAGTTATTTAAAAATAAACTCCTCTCCTATGGATTTTATAGAAAGAAAAATCGTTTTTTCTCTTCTCTTCTTTTCTCCCTATTAGTTTTTGTGTTTCTTCCATTGCACCCAAGAGAATTAAGAGGTGTTTGTACTGTAAATTATGTTACGGATTCTAGTAACCAACGTTCTCGTTGAATTGAAAACACGAAATTCACGCTTCAACAAGTTTCCACTACCAATCTTGTTTTACATTGATATCAGAGCATGAAATTGTGTTTTTGTGCTTGAATTTGTGATTAGAAGGTTGTTTAAGTCATAATCCATAAAAATTCACTAAAAATCTGAATTTTCTTCAATTTTTTGAGAAATGTTTTCTAGGTTTCATGGTGCGTATTTGGTATGGTTGGAAAGCTCTCATTACAAGTTTTCCAACGAGTATTTTTGCATAATTTTTCGATAAGTCATCGAATTGTTATGAATTTTTGAAGTTTCATATCAAATTTGTATTTTTTGCCTATAAGAAAAATCATAATTACACAATGAGGCAGCATATAACTGTCATGTCCAACATGATAAGTGAATTGAAAGCTGCTGGCCTTGAGTTGGTTGATGAGTAACAGGTTCAAACTGTTATACGCTCTTTTCCAAATGCTTGGGAACATATGCATGTCAACCTTACCTATAATGACAATATCATAACATTTGATAATGTTGCCTAAAATATTGAGTTGGAGGAGGATCGCCTTCTCATTGATAAACATAAAGGAGAGGCTTGTATGACTGATTCCAATGGAGCTTCAGACTTTAGTCAATAGAAGGGTAAGGGCAATAGTGAAGCAAATTTTAACGGAAACAAATGCAAGCGCGATAGACACGGCGACAAGAAAGGCAAAAATATAAATTACTTCAATTGTAAGAAATCTAGTCACTTTACTCATGATTGCACTGAGCCAAATGTATTTTATGACCAAATTTATCCATCTGACTTAAATGTTAGCAGTTGGCGAGGGACTGATATGCTTTTATGGAATTTCGTCGAATTCCAAAGGGGATTCAAGCTGATGTTGTGGGGAGACTGCACTCTTAATATCCATGACGAGTTTTATGCTCTTGAAGTTTGACGAAATTTAATGATTGTTATTATTTTTTACTGGGATGGGTTTCAAAATTGTATTTGATAATTATTATGTGTAATTACTTTTGGACGATGTTTATTATGGCATTGGATATTTGTTAATTGGATCTTATAATGTTGAACACTATTTTATGGATTTATGTAAATCTATATTTGTTGTTGGTAATTCCAGTAATATTTTATTAAATGATGATGTTAAGTGGCATGCTAGATGATGTTAAATGGCATGCTAGATGATGATACATTGGGCAAAATCACTCAGAAAGATTAGTATAAACTGATCTTTTAGGTTCTGCTTGAGAACATAGATTTACTTGTTTGTGAGCATTGGCCAGCTGAAAAAACAACAAGATTACCATTTAGCAAAAAGAGAGCCACATTTCCTTTGTAGCTTATTCATTATGATATTTGTAAACCAATAAATGTGAAAGCAAGATATGTCACTCACTATTTCATCATATTTATAGATGACTTTGACACTTTTTAAAGTAGTTGGTTATCCTTAAATGATCTTTTGGTGAGATATTTATAACGATTACCTACCAATTAGCCGTTACAAAGTGGTGTCATAACTCTTTCTAACGTTCTCTTACAAGTGCATTAAATGCTGTTTGCAGAGAGAGATGTCTTGGTCAGGAACATGACTTTCCCAATCGGGAAATGCCCAATTTTGATACATGGCAGTTTCTGATTGACTGAAACGTCCAACGGCTAGTTCTTATTCAATTTTCCTAGTCGGGAGTCCTAGAGTCTCGGTCGGGACTTACCCGATGATGCCATTGCCGAAAACTTGGGTCTGCTTGCACCGAAAGAGTCCTAGTCGGGACCTATATTTCCTGTCGGGACCTAAGTCAGTTGGACTTTGAGTGTTTTTTTCTTTCTAGATGATATGGCACATTTTGGTGGTATCTCCTCTTCAACGGTCATGTCTTTTTGAATTTTCCGCCAGAAAAATAAGTGTCCCGATCAGGACATACAATGTCCCGATCTGCTTTTGCTACTGGAACTTTTGGATTATCATTTTGTAGTGTTTCCTTGTCTAGATACTCGTTTTGCTTTGTCTGTACTACAGTCAAGTTCGGAACCTTCTTGTCCCGATCTGGAAATATCATGTCCTGATGGGGACATCACTTGTCCCGATCTGCTTTTGCTACTACAACTTTGAAATATTATGAGGCAACATTTTTCCGGTCATGACATATGATTTTCCAGTCTATACTTGTGTCCCGGTCGAGAGATTTATGTAACGGTCGGGAGTTACACATCTCCAAAAAATGTTTGAGTTGTTCAATGAAGAAACCATAACCAAATGTGTTGAAACTTTGAACACTATCAAAACAACACTCAACAAAGATGTTAGTAACATATAATTTGATTGTCAAAATAAAAATAGAGAGCAATCACACTAAGGTTAACAAAACTAATAAACTTTTACTTTATTACTAATAAAGCTAGAGTTTTAAACAAAATAAATATATATCAATAAACTAATAAACATTTATTTCATTGCTAATGAATCTATAGTTTAAAACAAAAAGAATTGATGTCTAGACTCTAAAGTTAACGGTATTAATTCATTAATTTTAAAAAAAGAAAGGCACGTTTTCAATTCCTATATCGCAAGTGTACGGGCTTCTGATCCATATTACTACATGGGTCCATGATATAATAATCCAAAATTCATAAAATTTCATCTAAATAAAGAATCGATCAATTTTGAATAATCTTTATTTTATAATATATTTTTATTTTCCAATTAAATATTTATATCTAACATTTATCACTTACTGATTATTATCATCAGTATATATATATATATATATATATCTTTTTATAAGATTTGAACTTTTGAAGCTTTGATAATTTTTTTTAGTTAAATCCCACTAAAAATATCTAGAGGTAAGTTATAACTGAGCAGTAGCAAAAATTACCTAAGCTATTTATTATCTGAAGTAATATAAATATATTATATAAGTATATTATTCAAATCTCATTTCTTATATTTTAGTTATATACTTAATTTATTATAATTTTAAAAATTTTCCAATTCTCCAATTAAATAAAATTATGCACAGCCTTATTGTAGGTTAAACTTTAGAAAAAATGATACGGTCTAACTAGTTTTTTAAAAATATTACTGAAATAACGCTCCTCTTTTTGTTATACTAAAACATTCATTTACACTTTTAAATTTTTCCATTCTACCGTTTACATGGAATTCTAATTTCAAATGAAAATATTCCTAATTTCTTGCCCACTAAACCAGAATATCTCTTCTTTCCTTTTTGATTGAATCTCATATTACTCTTCTTTAGTATACAAGTAGAAATGAAATTATATCTTCATCACCAAATATAGTATACAAGAATAATTTAAAGGGTCATGAATCACTTCAGCAATGCAGATAAAAGGTATACAATTTCCTTTGCCTTGCAATGGTGCTAAACAAAATGGAATTCTCTGGAATATTCATCAGAGATATCAAGATTACCTGGTTATCAAATCAGTGCCCTCTCCTTAACCAAACAAAAACACGTACATGTGATGATGAAGCAAGACAGCATGAGTCGTGTTCTTAGTGCACGAGCGTGATGTTGAAGAGTTGTGTTGAAGAAATCGTGAGCATGCATCAGAAATCGCGAGCGTCATTTTTAACATAAGTGTGATGTAATATTTATTTTTTATAATATAACAAATTAAAATGCAATATGTGCATGAATTCGTATTACATGCCACAAATATAATATAATATAATTTACATATAACATATAAATATTGTCGCTAATATTTAACAGTTAAATATTCAATACAAGAATATCACACTATTTTATTTTTTTCATACCCATTTCATTGATATTTAAATATAATATTTAAACTATCGATAGTATTTGGTAGTTAAATATTCAATACAGAAACAATTTGGTTTCATCAGTAAACATAATTTAAATTTGAGCATTATTTAATATCATATAATACGAATATAATTTGCATATAATATACATATAACATAATCTGTGTGACAGAAACAATTTGAAATGCAAGAAATTCAGAAATTTGTATTATATACTACAAATATAACCTACATATAATATACAAATGTTGTTGCTAATATTTGGCAATTACGTATATTAATGAAGTTAATGAAACTTAGTAAGATTTAGTAATTTCATGAATTGAAATTGATGAAACTGTATTTTCTGAAATATGTATGCAAGTTTTAATCATTTTTAACAGTTATCATCAAGTTATTTAAAATAAATTAAGAGATTTAATGCTCTCTTAATTTTAGAAATTTAAATTAGTTCATATCTTAAATTTGGTAACTGTTAATTATCTTAAAAAATGTGCAAATGTGTATTATGAGAAAATAAAAACCTTGGAATGGAAGAACGGGCTACCTTTTATGTTAAAATTATAATGGTAATTATGTATATTGATTGGGTATTTGAGTCAAAAACTCTAAACTTTAATACACAAATTAATACAATTTTACAAATAAAATACAAAATACATTTAATTTTTATGATTTTAAAATTCAAATAAAAAGTTGGGTCACAAGTCGAGTTGTTCTCTAGGTATTTTCAAGCACGTTACTCGATTTCGGGTTCAGCTTTAAAATTCTCGAGTCAAATTTGAGTTTAATCCTAAATTTTGTTCCCAAATTTGAGTTTGCGTTCGGATTTTTGTTTTTTGAACAAATTATTTTCGGATTAGAAATTTAGTATTTTTTAGCAAAATACAATTTTAGATTCTTCAATTTTAATTTGTTTTGTTATTAAATTCATATACTTGTATTTTACTTTATGTAAATTAAGAGTGAAATGTATTAAAAATCGTGTAACATTAATAAAATGCACTTTGATATTGAATGGTAGGAGCAGTGACGTAGCCAAAAATTCGGGTCAAGGGGTCCAACTAAAATAGTATAAAAATAAAATAACATTGAAAAAATAATTATTTACATAAAAATTGGTAGTTAAATAAATTAAAATAAATCTATAAAAAGTATACATTGTAAATATAAAAAATTTATTTTAAAATTTTTAATTATAGTTTTTTTTGTATGAAGACTTTATAAATAAAGAATATATATAAAAATAATACTGAATATATAGTGAAACTATAAAAATATAGATAGTTGTTCGAAACAAAATGATATGTATATAATTTAAAAAAAAATACTAGATTTACTAAATTACACGTGAAACCTTTAAAATTTTCAAAGAGGCCCAATGCCTCCCTGTACACCAACATGCCCGACAAATGCAAAACCTTTTAGGCTCCATATTTTAGAACAAATTACCAAAAATCCCTTTCTTATTAATTACAGTTAGAAATAAACTATTAAAAAATTAACAGTGCTTCTTCCTTTTCTTTTGATAAAAATATCGTTTGAGATAACAATTAAAATGATTGAAATTTAAATGTATTAACTATCTTACAGTTAAATCTTAAATTCTTATAAAATGTTATTAGATTGTAATTGAAATTCTAAAAAATTTACACAAAATATCTTAAACATAGAAAAATCGTATGGTATATTGTACTGTAATGTTTAAAATTTATAGTGTCAAATGAATAGATAATATCCCAAACAACAGGAGAGTGTATTGTTAATTTCCTTGGAAATTTTACAAAAATAACAAAAAGCGAAAGATAATTGCGAAATACCGTCCTTTAAAGTTTTTTTCAAAAATACTGAGTATTTAAAATTTTTTTTCAAGTGCTGAAATCGCCAAAAATCACTGTTTATCTAAAATTTACTCAAAATTTATCTAAAGTTTACTACAAATTAATAAAAATTGAACCTACAAAAGGTTTTTCAAATATTTACTTAAAATTTATTCAAATTATATTAAATATTTATCTAATATTTATTAAAAAATAATAAAAATTGAATTTACACAAAGTTTATTTAAAAATTTATAAAGAGTTATTTAAGGTTTACCACAAATTAAAGAAAAATAAACTTACGAAAGATTTTTCAAAAATTTATTTAAAATTTATTCAAATTATTAACAATATTTATCTAATATTTTTTTTTATACCGGGGGAGGGGGATACCCAAAAAAACTCAATAGTTACAAACTACATCTCGAGACCAAAAAACTCTTTGGAAATCTTATCGGAAAAGAGGTTGAATCGCAGCCTCTAAAAAGTAAAAATCCCAAGCTTGATAGACAGACAAATTGGCTAGCAAATCAGCAGCCTGATTTGCTTCCCTGTAGATATGCTGAACTTTCACACACCAGTCCATCCTTATCAACGACAAGCACTCATGGATCAGATTAGAACAGGAACCAGCATCCCTTGACTATCTCAAAATCCATTGAGAAGCTAAGAGAGAGTCAGTTTCTAGAATAATCATTTGGTAACTAACTTCCCACACCACACTAAGACCCCAAAGGATAGCGCAAAGCTCTGCACCAATAGCAGAGCAAGTACCCATATTGATGGCATACCTTGAGAACCATCATTAGCAGAGCAAGTACCCACATTGATGGCATACCCTGAGAACCATCAGTAGCAGAGCAAGTACCCACAAGGATAGTCCAGCCCGTGTCGTTTTACACAATAAATTCTCAACCAACCAATCATGAATGGAAAGCTTAAAATCAGACTGACCTCCATATAAGTTGAGAATTCTGATCCAAAAAATCAGCACCTCGCTGCAAGTTTTGAAAATATGATTTAAATCCTCCACTTCTACCGGCCAAGTACTGCAAAAAAAATGTCTCCACCAAAGCCCCTTCTAGCCCTTTCCACTTTTGTCATAACTTTACCATGAACAAGAAGCCAAGAGAGTCTTTATCCGTTGAGGAACCCTGATGCGCCACAGATGTTTCCAAAAGCTTGTCTCACTAACTTCCGAAATATTGGCAGCAATCCTATAAACAGACGAAACAGAGAACGTTCCATTAGGTGTCTCTTTCCAAAAAATGCTATCAGCTTGCCCATCATCCTCTCTAATAAAAATTGTTGCTAACATATTTTCCACATTGCTAGGAAGTAAACCTCAAAGCAACTCCCACTTCCAACCAGACCCCTTATCCCAATTATCATTCACTCTCTTAAAGGAATCCACCAAAGAAATATCTACCATAGCCATCGACATAAGCGGTGGTCATATATTTATCTAATGTTTACTTAAAAAATAATAATGAGAGTTGAATTTACATAGAGTTTATTTGAAAATTTATCAAGATTTAATTAAAGTTTACCCGAACTTTACTACAAATTAATGAAAATTGAATTTAAAAAAGTTTTTTTAAAAATTTATTTAAAGTTTATTCAAATTATACTTAATATTTATAAAATATTTACTAACAAAATAATAAAAATTGAATTTACACAATATTTATTTAAAAATTTATCAAGATTTACCCGAGATTTACTCAATGTTTACCGCAAATTAATGAAAATTGAAGTTATAAAATATTTATCAAGAATTTACTTAAAATTATTCAAGTTATACTCAAGATTTATATAAAATTAATAAAAATTAAAGTTATACAAGGTTTACTCAAGAATTACTCAAAGTTTACTTAAGGTTTACTCGACATTTACCCAAAGTTTACTAAAGTAAATAATCTCAATTAAGTTAATTAAATACAAATTTACATTTTTTTATAATTAAGGTTTATCTAGCTGATACCAATAGGGGGTGGAAGCTTCAAGGTCCTCTCAGATGCTTCATAGATCAGCTGTGCAGTAGGTGAGAAAGCGACAATTGGTATTTCTTCCTGGGGGTATACCGGTTGCATCATGAACTGAATGGAAAACTCAAGAGGCGTAGAAGCCTGGGAATCATCTTCATCAGGAGGAAGGAACTATGTCTCTACAGTACCGTCCTTGTGTTTGATAAACACTAGCTTAGTGGAGCTGACTAGTTCTTTCTTCTGGTGTAAGAGCTCATAATTTGTCAACCATGACTGAGGAAAGATCTGAAGAAGATTTTGCTTCTATAGTTGCTTTGGGATCTGGACTACCTTTGGAACTTGAGTAGAATCTACAGTAATGCTTAGAGCATCTTCTGAGGCAGGGATGCAAAGATCCATGGCGTGATTCTGTACTCGGTAGATCATTTGGTAGTGAAGAGTAGCTATGTCAGTAGTAGCTACGTTCTGAACTCCAGAAATCTGCACTTGTACCTTTAGAGTGTGAAAAGTATGAGGATCTCTCAACCTCATGTTAAAGTTCAGATAAAAGGTGCATAGTATTGTGCCAGCATTCAAGGTTATTTGGATGGTGCCTATGACCGTATGTTGATACTCCAAGAATCTTGTATCAAGGAGGGCGATCCTGGCCACAACAGGCAGACCTTTGTGTCCATGGTAGGTTAGAGCAAGTCGGATTGCTCCAAAATGGATATGGGTAAAACCATTTCTCTACCACTGAGCAGGTAACTCAATAGGTATCTCCAAAGTGATGAACTGCTCTTCTCCTATTCCTTTGATTGGACAATTATCAAAAGAGGAGGATTGAATATACTCACGAACTGATGAAGGCTTCTGTCTAATTAAAGACTTAATGGAAGTAGTAAAAGAAGACTTCTGTTTTTGGAAAGTGTGATATGGGTTTAGAAGGGGAATGTTGGTTTTCTTGAACTTTCTGGTCAACTGGGATGAAGGAGAGTTCATAGAGAGGAGAAAGTCGAGAAGAAGAGGAAGGTTGAAAAGTAAGCGAAGACATAGATGTGGATGAATCTAAATGAGTTAACTTTGAGTCTATCATAATGATGTTGCATACTTCTCTTCTGCATTAACCGAGCTATAATCTGCAGTTTACTTTGGCTCTGATACCAATAGGGGGTGGAAGCTTCAAGGTCCTCTCAGATGCTTCACAATACCTTTCAATATAGGGGGTGGAAGCTTCAAGGTCCACTCAGATGCTTCACAATACCTTTCAACACAAAGTTCATAAGCTCAACACTCAGGAGCCACAACAAACCACTCGTCAATCAATATTGATCTGCATCGTTTGATTCTTCAAATCTTCAACTTATATTAGATAAACATTGATCGATCAGCAAACTGAGACATAACTTAGAGAATAAGAAGAGAAGAGATGAGATTTAAGCAAACATCTTTACTTAGTAATCAAAGCTTACGTTTTTACATCCTGCCTTCTCAAATGAAATGAGAAGGTATATATATAGGCTAAGAGCAATTGATCCATGCGTCATTGCTTACATCCAATATTCCTAAACAGGAAAAGTAAATAGTTACAAATAGTAACAAGATAAAAAGTAGAACACACTAACACACATAATTATAAAAACAGTACACACTATTCAACTGAGTGCACTGATTTATTTATTCGATATGGCTGACAAAGTAGAGTGGGAATCTACTTTCTTTATGGCGAGTACATATTAAGGTCTTCAAGGGCCAGTGGGATGTCATCATCAAGATCATCATCCGGTGGGGGCAAGTTGTCAAGGTAGTGTTTGTGCTGTGCGTACAATGGATGGAACTTTGGATTGGGCCATCTAGGGAGATGGGCTCCAATGGGCTGAAACGATTCTTCAGGCTGATGCTGCTGGAAGTCTGTGTCTTGGTCTGTATGAAACTGAGGATTGAAATGGGCCTGGAAGTTGGGAGGCCTATTATCAAATTGGACTTTTTGGATCTGGGCCTGAGCTGGAGGCTGAGTAACTTCTTCGGGCTCTTATGAATCGAGCTCGAGCTCCATTTTTTCGTCTTCATCACGAAGGCGAGGCTAGATGGTAGGTAGCCATGGGACCATTCTGACATACTGAGAAATGTCAGGGCCAATAGAGGTAGAACTGGGTGGAGGAAAATCATTGAAATTGTTGAACTTGCATAACTCTTGGTGTAGAGATCTGTGAACTGACTCTATTTGTGTAGGCTCTAGATGGAGGATAACTTTCCAAAGTTGAGAGTGACCAATTGCAACAACTGTTTGAGTACCCATAATATGTGTATATGGGCAATGAAAGATCAGGATTGCAGTAATCTAAGAAGGGACTCCAGGTTTAAATGGATGGTCTGCGATGATGTTTGCAAACAATCTTTTCTAGTATCTGAGGGGCTGGAACCAAGTAAGGAATCTGAGCTACGAAGACTAAAGATTGTCTCTGTTAAGTAGGAATGGCAAAAATGGGATGAGCTGGATTTGTACTGCATGGTAGTAGAGAGTTTA
>CATIWF010200645.1:0-23294 GCA_949630135.1 Balakata baccata
ACAATCCAAGATTGGATTGTTGTGGTTTGCTACAACCCAACAAGGTGAGAAGTTGAAGAAAAATCAAGAAATTATAAAGGTATAAATTCTGAATTTTCTTTGGTTAAATTAGTTTTAATTAGCACATGTATAATCTTTTGATTCGGGTTTTGAAAATTTTTATTTTCCGCTGCATTTTATGTATGTGATACATGCTCAAAACCCTTCACATATACCCCTAATACTTTCCCTTACAAAGATTCTTTTATTCTTACCCATGCATATTAGTCTTTCATGGCTAAGGTATATACTATTATAGAATCAACCAACTATAAGCAGGCAATATAACACCCCACCTATATAATAGGAATAATCCCATCATATAGGTGGAATGCCAAATAACCGGCTAAGTGATCCTGTCCAAATTAAATTTTTTTTTTCGTTTTCATTATTTTTATTTACTTTCTTATATTAGATTAGACATGCCTTTCCAATTTCTTTCTTAGAACATCTAGTTCAAATATATATTACATGTTATAATTATCATTCACCTTTTAAATATTTTCATTTATGAAACATACTCTTTATACATAAACAAGACATTATCTAAACCCATATGCATGATTGAAATCAAAACAAAAGTACAAAGTAACCGACCCCAATAGCCAAATCTTCAGTGTCACCTCTAATATGGGTTCAGACTCTTCTTGATTAACTTTAAGTTCTAATATCCACAAGCTCCAATTTTTACATGAGAGAAACTCACACTAAGTTATCTCTAGCTTAGTAGTACATATAAGTATTTAAGTTCTCTCATGCAGTCATACAAATGCATGACATATATTTCATGTCAAGCGTTACAAAAATAATACACTTATCATAAAAAATGAACCTACTAATACATATGATTGTATCATATTTTCATGGCAATATATATCTCATTTATTAGTTTAACTTAGGACATTATGTGTTCATAACTCATTTCCTGCCTATCGGAGATGTGCCTAAAAGGCAATTGCCTCAGGCACTTAGTGTACACATTCATAAGGACATTCTTTTATTATATTAGTATTCATTTGCATATGAATTGATATAGATCTTAAACTGAGTAATGAAAGTCCATAATATAAAACATAGCATGAAGGAAATCATGATGAGATTATAATAATGAGATTCCTATCATGTGTAATTATGCTAGTATCTAAATTATCCCTAGTCATATGATCAACAAGATGGGATATTGTTGATCCGGATAGACTACGCATGTTATACTTCTTGATTGGATCAATTAGTAGATCTCATAAGCTGTGAACATGAGATGTTCAAAGTTGACATATGGATACTTGCTAAGCATAGTCAAGTACATTATATGACCTACTACGAGACGATCATATGGATTATCTATTCAAATGTCAATGATAGTCTCATCATAGCAATGAGACAAGTATCATTAGACTTGAGGTACTCAAAGATATCTTGGATACTGATTATGTATTTTGACTCCATTCTTTATTGCCTTATAGAGGTCGCTCATAGGGTGGTGATCGAGTACAGCTTGAGGTATTTAAAGGTAATTGGGTAGCCAACAGAGGATTCACCACTCCTAATAGAGGGAGAGTATACCCATGGCCTCTTGTCAGGATCATTACTTAGGAATTTATAGCCATAGTGGAAACGTCTTGAAGATGGTCTTCAATGACATGTCTAATAAAGTAAAGAGACTCAAGGACAAGATCTAACATCACTTGGGCTAGGTGTGACGTAGTCAGTCTAGCGAGAGTTGACATATTGTCCATACTCTGAACTGAATGAGGTATAGAATGGTGAAAGGATAAATTGCAAAAAAATTATCTATGGAAAGGTTCGTATTCAAACCACTAACTTTCTGGTTAATTGGGGGTCATGATATGTTGCTAGATACCGCTCATGACTTGCTTAAATTATTTGATAATTTAAGTAGCCAACATAACCAGGAACATAATAGGTCACACGCTTTAGAGATGTGAAAATTGAGTAAAATGACTTTGGATGTGATCCAAATTAAGATTGCGGAAAAAAATTGCTCGGGGCGTTTGACTGGCCCGCTGGCCTGGTAGGCCAACTGATTGGCCTGCCCAACAGGCCAAGCGCACAACAGCACACTAATCCCTTTAAATTGGCCAAGTTGATCATTTTATTCCCCAACCTTTCATTTTCTCTTTTCTTCAATTTTTATCTTGTTTTCTGATTTTTTTTAGATTTAAAAGACCCCAAAAGATAGAAAATAGACAAGGAAAAATTTCTGGGAGAAGAAAAATTTTTGGAGACAATAAGAAAAATTAAAAACTTTAATTTTTCCTTTCAAATGAACATACTCATTGCTAGCACTTTGAAGTGTGTTCAAGCCATCTCCCTAGAGGATCTTTGTGTGGATATTGTTAGAGACAATCCAAGATTGGATTGTTATGGTTCGTTATAACCCAACAATGTGAGAAATTAAAGAAAAATCAAGAAATTATAAAGGTATAATTTCTGAATTTTTCTTTATTCAATTAGATTTAATTAACATAAGCCGATTCTTTTGTTTCAGGTTTTGAAAAATTTTAAATTCCGCTGCGTAATATGTATGTAATACATGCCCAATACTGTTAAATACAAATAAACGAATTCATTTTACATGACATTTCTTGATGTCATTTAGTTAATTTCCGTATATTGTCTTAATTTAATTAGTTTCCATCTATTACTTTTATTAATTGTTTATTTCCATCACATGTATATTTATTTGCCATATTGAATATTCATTTTATGTTTGCGCAACTAATTAATGACAAAGTTAAAATAATATCATCACATAATATTTCATCATGTTTGACCAATTAAAAAATATTAACATACTTTAGTTTTATTCTCAAATTATAAGGAAAACACACAAAACACTTCCATAATCAAATCCAACCAATCTTCAATATATTTTATACCATTTCAAAGTTCAAATCTTGCTCAAGTTATCCATCTATCATATTCAATTTATAAACCAACGTTGAACATGCATTTGCCATCTTAATACTCACTTATATTCAATTCATACAAGTTCTATTATTAAGCATTTTACTTTATATATATATATATATAAAGTAAAATTCCACTTACTAACATAGTTTTCATGTAATGTGTAAATAATTATTTCACAGTCAATATATATACAATAATCTTACCATTATTTAATTCACTTATAACATTATTATTATTATTATTATTATTATTATTATTATTATTATTATTATTATTATTATTATTGTTGTTGTTGTTGTTGTTATCCAACCCATAACACCTATGTCCAAACTTATTATGCGAATACGAGGTTGCCATTATCAGCCTTTTTAAATAATAGTGTCATCACTAATTTTTAAATAATAGTGCTATTACTGACATTAAGATTGTATCATTTCTGGCTTTAACCATATTGTATCATACGTACATTTTACTTTTCCCTAATTGACATGTCAAACTATTCATTACTCTAATTCAATGCTACATGTATTAGGGCTTTTATATTATAATCAACATTAATATTATTTTTGCTATCATAATTTCCTTATTAATATTACTAATACATATACATATTTTAATTATGAATTATTGATATCACATGTTAATATATGTTTCATATGTCCGTATGTATCAATAAGATTAGAATTTCCAACTACTATTATACATTCACATCATACCATATGAAAAGGATCAAAATACAATTTTTATGCATATGGAAGAATCCGACCCTGAAATTAGACCTCGATTTCATTCCATTTTTAGACTCTTTAAGTTCTTATAGTCTTCTATGAACTTTTAGCTTATTGTCTTAGCTTGAATTAATAAAAAGATTTATCAAAATCCGAGTTTTCAACTAAAAGATATGACCTTTTTACAATGAAATGTTCAATCAAATTTTACTCAGCATTCCTTTGGTATTACCTGACTAGAAATTTTGCATTTCATTTTGGACCTAGTTGCAATCTAAATTACAATTTTGGTTCTTCATTACCTTTTTAGTACTATAAGTGAAATTTCATTTCCAATTGATTTCATACCAATCTAATTATTACAAGAAAAGTTATGATCAAGTATTTAAAGACTGTTCTAGTAATTTTGTAACAGGACTTCTCTTGTACTTAATACAAATTAATTAATTTACTAACCATATGGAATCATGCTCATGTTCAAAATTTTCAGACCTTAAATACCTTCATAAATCTCAACATTTCATACCAATTTAATATAAAACTTCAAAGGCAGCAATTTAATACACAACATTGCAAACCACATGTATAACATACAATTTCATAGTCATATGGCATGTAAGATTTTTATCAAAGAAGCACATACCAAAGTAACTCATTCATGCTCTTAAGCTTACCATTACCCTTATTTACAATTATTATACATTTAGTAACGACCTACTAATCCTTATTCATAAATATGCCATAACATATAAATTCATCATTTTTCAACAATTTACACATATTAACAACCCAACATATCATTTCAAGTTCATAATCATGCCATATTACATAAAATTATCGATTAAGCATATACGTGCATGATCAAACATGCAAAATGGCAAACCAAAATACAAATATGTACAGACTTCAATGGAGCTTTACCCCAAATCCAAACCTAGGAGCTTGTTTATCCTTCTTGATGGTCACCTCCTTCCTCAATTGATTAAATATGCCATAACACATAAACTCATCACTTGTCAACAAATTATACATATTAACAACCCAACATATCATTTTAAGTTAATAATAATGCCACATTACATAAAATTATCGATTAAGCATATATGTGCACGATCAAACATGCAAAATGGCAAACTAAAATGCAAATATGTACAGACCTTAATAGAGCTTGTTTATCCTTCTTGATGGTCACCTTCTTATGTTATTTACAGATTTATTCCTTCCCACAAATGTTCTGCTATCATTACAAAATCTTTGAAGAAAATGATTGAGCCTTAGGCATTTGCATGGAAGAAAGTGTCTACATTAGCTAAGTAGACATTGTTTGAAGAGTTCAAGGTATATAAAGAAAATTAAAATTCTAATTGAATATCTAATTAGTTCAAAAAATTTATTTATTTTACTATGTTCTATAACCGTATATATCATGTTTGTTTTGCATTTTTTTTCCGTTAATAGAAATAATGTTCGCGGGATGCTCAGTTTGATGTTCATATAAGACCAATATGGGAAAGACTTGTTGCTGAGTGATACTCAGAGTTGGTCCACACATGGAAGAAAAAAAGAGTGAGGCTTGATATTATATTTGTAGAGGACTGGCCACATTGGCTTGAGTACTGGGCCAAGCTAGAGGTAAAAGCAAAATTAGAGGTAGCAAGTAGGAATCGATGGAGTGAGGCAGGTGGACAAGGTAATGGGCCCTCTCACCACACTAGAGGATCAAAGTTGGTCATAGAACATGCACGAGATTTGGTAATACATTTAACTTTAAAGCTCCAAATTACGTAGAAGTTTAAAATTTTAATTCCTCCAAATAATTGTATGTTTCAGTATATATTAATTTGGGATGATTAAATTCCTTTTTTAGGCTAAGGAATTGGGTCAAGGACCCAATGCTTATGAAATCTTCTAGAGGCTACACATGAAAAAATTAGATGGACAGTTTGTTGACAACAGGTCTAAAGAGATTGCTGTAAGTATCTCATACATTATGAAATGTTAAAAGTGTTGACATGAACAATGTTGAATACTTTAATTCATTTGTATATATTACTCTAATTTTCTTTCTGTTTTATCTCAAAACTGCTTAGAGGAACGAGTGGCAGTTGCTTCTCAGCCTGTTGAGGGTTCCATAGAACCTCAACCGCTTGATTATACTTAGATATACATGGAAGCCATAGGAGATAAGAAGAAGCCGTGACTATATGGTCTCGGTTGCAAGTCATCATCTTTTAGTTCATGCAGTCCAGGCTATAGTTCCTCTACCTTCGTTGAGCCAAGGCAAATAAAGAAGATGATGGAGAAGACACAGAGGATGGAGAGACTTATAAGGGATGTATCATAGCTTTGGAGACACAATTGAAGGAGAAAGACCATAAAATTTCATCAATTGAGACACAGTTGGAGAGCTTCATGCAGATGGTACTTTCCAGACATCCGAGTTCAACTCAACAACCACTTTTTGGATAATTTACTGCAGATCCATAACCTAATAACAATGACTCATTTTCAGATGATTAGAGACATCTTTAGAACTTAATTATTTAACTTGAATTCTATGGTAACTTAAATAGTTAATTAACTTGAATTCTATTTTTGAATTATATGTACTACATTTTTAATATGTATTGAGACTATCCTAAAAATATTTTATTGACATATTGTGGTGTTTGTGATTTGGGACTTGTGTTGTGCTCTTTTGAAAGATATTTCCATTTGTTAAATTGTGTTATAAGTATAAGGGCGGCAGTAAATATATACAAATATATATATTTTTAAAAATTATTAGCGACAGAAATATTCATCGCTATATATAGCAAGAGTAAAGTCTAGCGATGGATATAGCGACAGTTGTCATCCATCGCCATTGCATCTATAGATATTGCATGATGTTTGCAACAAATGAATCTATCACCAAATTAGAGACAGAGAAAATCTGTCACTGACTAAAATATTAATACACCTAAATAGCGACGACATTATTCGTCACTATATTTAGAGATGCATCTATTATGTCATAAAATGGTCGTTGTTTAACATTCTCGCCTTCAAGGGACGACAATATTTAGCTATCGTTATTGCTAAATCTAGTGATGGATAGTCCGTCACTAAATATAGTCACAGACTCTTTTTTTTCCTCGCTGGAAATTTAGTTAGGAGTTTCAAGATGACGGATATCACTCGTCACGAGTCTGTCGCTATCATGATTTAGTAATGGATTTCATTCATATAGCAACAGATTTGTCCATCACTATATGGTCTTTTTTTGTAGTGACATCACACGATACAATTAGATACGATTATGTAAATGTGTCTAGACGTATACACATTATACGACACGATATGATTAGACACGGTTAAACTACAGCGTCTATCGCTAATACAAGTGAGGCTAAAAAACATCATTACAGGGATTGGGTTGATAAGTACATCCAACCAAAGTGCTATATACTTGTTTCTATGGAAAATAAGCTACAAGAGCAATATGAAAAGATAGAACCTTTTGATGACGTTTAGGAGCTAGTGAAGGAAAGTTATAGCGAGGCTAGTTGGACTATCCACTTTAACTATTCCAAATGAAAATGAAGGAAAGCCAAGATAATGGTGAACATGTTAGTGAGATAATCGAGCTTATATATTAACTTGAAGACCTCAATTTCTTCATAGATGTGGAGCTTAAGATAGACTGTATCTTTGCATTACTTCCACGTTCTTATGGAAGTTTCATTTCTAACTTCCATTTGAACAAAGTGGAATGTACTTTGCAAGAGCTGCAACAAAATATGATTTATCATCAAAATACAATGGTTAATCCCCAAAAGAAAGAGGCAAGAGTATTGGTGGCATCTTCTTCTTATTACCTAAAGAAAAGGAAGAAGAAAAAGACCATTATAGGAAATAATTCCACTCCCTCTTCTTTACATTCCAAAAAGGGTAAGGTAAAAGCTCCAACTTAAACCAAAGGCTAACAAAGGAACCTGCTTCCACTGTCAGGAGAATGGTCATCGGAAGAGACATTGCCCAGTTTATCTAAGTAGTCTAGAGAAAACCAAAGGCAAATGGATTATAGGTCCTTCAGGTATTTCTCATCCTTTGAATTTAAATGTTGATTTAAATTATGATCATTCTTTTAACTCATCATATACTTAGGTCTTAGACACAGGAGCAACTGCTCATATTTGTTCCTTTATGTAGGATCTAAGGCATAGGAAATTGCTATATAATGGGGAGATAAAGCTCACTCTTGATGGAGCAAAAGTCCATTTTATTAAACCATCATGTAATCTTATTATCAGATGTTTTGTATATTTCTAAGGCCTATAAGAATATTATTTATATATCCGCTTTGACAAACAACAATTATGAATTCTTGTTTTACAAATATGTGTATTACATTTATTTTTAATGATAATCTTATTGGCAATGGAACTAAATATCATGACTTATATTATTTATATTACAATAAGCCTAATATGACAAATAATAAAGAGTTGTTATTATAAATGACAATTCTAATCAAACTAAGTATGATTATTCAAATATGACACGTGTATGGCACTTGAGGCTTGGTCATATTTCTAATGCAATGATCCACAAGTTGGTAGACATGAGAATTCTAAAAGGTTTAGATTCTCAATCTAATGATTCTATTTGTGAGTCACGTCTACTAGGAAAAATAACTAGAGCTTCATTTGTCGGTTTAATGGTACGTGCTCAGAACCTTCTTGAATTAATTCATATTGATGTTTGTGGACTATTTAAGGAAATGGCTCGAGGAGGCTATCGATTCTTCGTTACCTTTGTAGATGATAAGTCTAGATATGAGTATTTATATTTATAGAAATACAAATCTGAAATATTTGAAAAGTTCAAAGAGTTTAAGGCCAAAGTAGAAAAGAATATTAAAGCACTTCAATTGGATCGAGGTGGTGAATATTCAAGTACAAATTGTAATGATCACCTCAAATAAAATGGAATTGTCATACATTTCACTCCACCAGACACACCTCCACTAAATCTGTGAATATCACTCCATATCAGAAATAGAATGGTAAAACTCCTATATTATCTCATTTTAAGATATGAGGTTGTCTTGTCTATATTAGAAGAAAAAACACAGATAAGTTAGAGGAACGACCTATTAAAGGCCGATTTGTTGGATATGCTGCTGCTAGAAATAATTTAGGATATTATTTCTATTTACTTGATGAACAAATTATTGTTGTGAGTAGAAATATCATTTTTCTTGAAAATGAGTTTCTTAAAGAAGGAGGCAAAGACAGACATATTGTTTTGGATGAAGAGTCCTATGAAAAACAAAACCAAGTAGCTAAACCAATGGAGATTGATAAGCCAATTGAGTCTAATATGACAAAGGATATAAGTTCAGCTCCTAAGAGGTCAGAAAGAGCTTCATGCCTTTCTAGATGGTATGGATTTACTGTTGAACATGACCAAGAGTTGTATATTTGGCAATAATGATCAAATGGAAGATTTTGTCACTTATGAGGAGGCAATGTCTGACATTGATGCTCTTAACTGGCAAAAAGCAATGGAAGCTAAAATAGATTCCATGTACTGGAATCAAGTTTTGGAACTTGTAGACCCACCTAAAGGAATAGTTCCAATGGGTTGTAAATGGGTTTATAAGGGCAAACTAGATTTTAAAAGGAATGTTGATACTTACAAAGCTAGGCTTGTAGCGAAGTGGTATCGCTAATAGGAAGGGATTGACTATAAAGAGACATTCTCTCCCGTAGCCATGCTTAAAAGTATTTGAATACTCATAGACATTACAACACACTATGATTATGAGATATGGTGGATGGATGTTAGAACTGCTTTTCTTAATGGATTTCTTGAAGAAGAAATTTATATGGAACAACCTAAAGGATTTGATTCTAAAGATAGTTCCAAAGTGTACAAGCTTAAGAGATCCATTTATGATCTTAAGCAAGCTTTAAGGAGCTGGAACAAGCATTTTGATGAAGCCATAAAGAGTTATGACTTTATTCAAAATCCTAATGAGGCTTATGTGTACAAGAAAGTTAGTGGGAGCAAAATTGTTTTCTTAGTCTTATATATTGATGATATTCTAATCATGGGAAATTATGTAAGTTTTTTAATTGATATAAAGGTTTGGTTATCATCCACCTTCTCCATGAAAGACTTAAGAGAAGCAGCCTATATTCTTAGTATTAAGCTGTATAAAGATAGAACTAAGAGAATGTTAGGGTTGTCCCAAGCCTCTATTTGGAAAAATCCTAAAAACATTTGAGATGGAAAATTCCAAAAGAGGATTAATACCTATGAGACATTGAGTGCATCTTTCTAAGGAGATGAATCCCAAAACTCCTAAAAAAAGAGCATGAATGGCTAGCATACCATATGCTTTAGCTATAGGCAGTTTAATGTATGTTATATTATGTCCTAGACCAGATATAGCATTTGTTATTAGCTTAAGTAGCAGGTATCAATTGAATCCAGATGAAGGACACTGGATAATAGTCAATGTAATCTTTAAGTACTTGAGAAGGACTAAGGATTTATTTTTGGTTTATGGAGGAGACGATCCGAGTATGATTGCATGCATAGATTCTGATTTTCAATTAGGTAAGGATGAATTGAAGTCTACATCAGGGCATGTGTTCACTCTAAATGGTGTAGCAGTAGTATAGAAAAGTTCCAAGCAAATGACCATTGTTGATTCTACAACAGGGGCTGAATACATTGTAGCCTCAGATGCTGCCAAAGAAGCTGTGTGGTTGAAGAACTTTCTAATGGATTTAGATGTGGTTCCATTTATTCATAGTCTCATTCCCTTGTATTGTGACAATAATAGGGCTATTTACAGTCTAAGGAACAAAGATCTCATAAGAACTTCAAACATATGCTTCGGCGTTATCATTTAATTAGAGAAATAGTTGGGTGAGGTGATATCTCATTGCAGAAAGTTCGATCAGCTAATAATGCAGCTAATCCATTCACAAAACCTATGACATAGGCACAATTAGACCACCATCTTCAGAAGATAGGTCTTAGATATTGTAGTGAAGACACTAGTGCAAGTGGGAGTTTGTTATCATAGGTGTGTATGCCCTAGTGCATTCACTTCTTTTATATATTAAATAATATACTTTCATATTTATAATAAATAAAATATTCAAGTTATTGATATGAAATATACAACTCATTGATAGAGAATTTATTATCAAGTTATTGATAATAATGAAATAAATATCTTTAGTAAAAGATAATCTTTAAAAATATTTATAACTGAAAAATGATAGTGAATTGGGTATTTATTGAGCCTCTAAGTTATCACATTATTTATTTCGAGGAGGAATCTCATTCTTCATGATATAGTGATATCTAGATAAACTAGTGAGTTCTTAAAGAGTTAAGGATACCAAACAGTGACACCAGATAATAACTGCACAGGTAGTGCTCGACGTAAATAGTTATTATCTTGGTCACAATATATAAGTCTTTTATGACTCGAAGTCATTTGACTTGAGGTATCAAGACTGTCCTTTCATGGGTGGCTGTTACGGTACTCTTGCCTTCTACTGAGCCATTCACGCTTGGTAATCTAGCTCGTAGTCACCACAGTTAGTCATATAGTGAGACATGAGATTACCAATAGTGGGACTCGTTACCCTATAGCACTAGCACAAGATCCTAATGGAGTTGATATTTTGATTCTGATAAAATATATTCATAGCCAGGAGAAATATGACATATTCGATATGAGATCAATATTATATTTAAACTAATAATGATAAGTTTTATTTTAATCAGAACGCAAATTATCACTCATTAGTATATTGACCAATATGGTTTGAAATATTGTAACCCTAATCAGTATCAGAATCATAAAAAGAAGACTTAATATTATAATCTAGATATCAAATTAATATTTGAAATTTTATCAGTAATTAAAAGGAGAATTCCGGAAGGATATTTAATGTATCTGGGTATATGAGGAATTCAGAAATAATGTTTAATATAATATTAAGGAGTTAATATTATATTTCCATTTCGATAAAATTATTAACCTTATAAATCACACATAAATTAATTTATTTGGCTAGTCAATATTTATGATATGTAGATTAATTAAATTAGAAATTAAATTAGAAATGATCACTTATTTTATTTGAGTTAAAACTAATATTAATTAATTTTAACTATTTATCCTATATAATTTTAATTAAAGTATTAATTAAAATTAACATAATTTAATTAAGTTGTTAATTAAATTAACCACAAAGGTATTTTAAAATAATTACCATGATTAATGTGGCATTACTTCTTTCACTATCCTTCTTCATTTTTTTAGCACATTGCATTAAGCCATTAATTATGTTGTGCCACCATACATGAATTGCTCCACCTTGCATTATACCATTAATGCATTTTTCCACTCTTGCCAATAAAAATAGTACACCTTGCTTTGCCACTTTGTATTATAGCATTAAACTGTTACTAATGCAATGTTGCCACTTACCAATTCATTTATTTGAATAAAACATAGGAAGAAGAAAGAAAAGGAAAGAAAAAAGGAAAAGAAAGAAGAAAGAAAACAAATCCTCTTGTTCTTGAGAAGAAAAAGAGAGGAAAAGAGTGGTGATAATACATTTTGGACTAGCAAAAAAGTTTTATCAAATACAACTAAAGTTTTTGGTCTTTTTGTTTGGTTTGTATATTTGATGAACACGATTTTAAAAAGTTTGTTCTAACATTTTATTTTTCCATTTTATTTTAAAAATTATGGATTGATCTTGGCAAATTGATATGATCCATAAAAGTTACAAAATATGGTTTGTAAAAATTATAGATAAATACTCAAAATTAATATGCAAAGTGTGATTGCATATTTTTCTTAAAATAAAATTTTTGAAATATTTACTTTTAACCGAGACATAGAGCTGTTCTCAATCCAAAATTGCTTCCAACAGGACTAACAAGATTCTTCACTTCTAAAGCTATCTTATAATATGACTTGACTGTATAAACATCGTTCCTTGAAAAATACCACATCCGCTGATCCATAACATTCCTTGCAGGAAGAGGGATGCTATAAATATTCCTATAATCCTCCTCAGAAAAATACTCCTGCAATAGCTCAACGTCCCACTCCAAATAACCTGGAATCATCAGGTCATTGACCACCAAATCATCCATCTCAACAATTATCGGTGTTTCAATTCGAAAAGGAGCAGCACCCTTCACATGTGGCTCCTCCCATACATTAATACTCAAATCATTTTCCACTATCCACCTAACGCCTTGCTCCATCAGTACCCTTGAACTCAGAATACTCTACCAAGTGAAGCTTGACTTCTTATGAAGACGAGCTTTTAGAAAATCCAAATTGGGAAAATATTTATCTTTGAAGATTTGACTAACCGGAGTATTAGGCTTAATAATGAAATTCCAAGCCTGTTTCCCGAGCAATGCTAGATTGAAGCAATGGAGAAATAAAAAACCCATGCCACCGGACTCTTTCCCCACGCACATTCTTTCCCATGAGTACCAAGTGATACCTCATGTTCCATTCCTTCTACTACCCCACTAGTAAGAGTTCATCATTTCTGAAGTTCATCCGCTAAAGATAGCAGAATCAAGAAAGTGATCATGCGGTAAGTTGGAATAATTTATGCCTTATTCTTGATAAGAACCTCTCTACCTACCACTGAAAGAAGCTTACTACTCCAGCCATTAACCTGGCACCACACTCTATCTCAGAGATAAGTAAAGACAGCTCTCTTGCTCCTTCCAATTAATGATGGACCACATAGATAACGACCAGTATTGAGTGACAACTAAACTAAAATAATAGAGCAAACTGTTCTTTCTGCCCTTAATCCAAATTTCTACTAAACAAATTCCCAACTTGTTAAAATTTACAGCTTGACCTGAAGCCATTTCATACAAAGAAAGGATCTGCTTCACAACAACACACTTGCCTTGCATAGCCCTGAACAAAAACAAACAGTCATCTGCAAACATAAGATGAGAAATACGAGGAGCTCTTCCATTTAGTCTACAACCATGAATTCTCCCAAGAAGCTCAGCATTACTCATCAAAGTAGACAACCCCTTAGCACAAATAATAAACAAGTAAGGAGACAAAGGATCTCCTTGTCTTAAACTCTCTTCGGCAGAATAAGACCAATATCTATACCATTCAATGAAACAGAATATGTAACTATAGTTACACAATGCATAATCATATCAACCCATCTCATATCAAAACTGAGCTTCAGCATAATACTTTTCAAAAAAACCCCAATCCACCCAGTCGTAGGCCTTACTAATATCAACCTTCAAAGCTACATACCCAAGTTTTCCTTTCATTTTCATCTTCATATAATGGATCAACTCAAACGCAATCAGCACATTATCCAAAATACTTTGGTTCGGAACAAATGCTTATTGAGTTCTAGAAATAATCAAGGGCAAAATTTTTTTCAATCTATTAGCCAAAACCTTTGAAATTATCTTGTAAACCACGTTACATAAAGAAATTGGCCTTAAATCTTTCAGTCTTTAGGAAGGAATTTTTAGGAATTAAAACTATATTAGTGTCATTCAAAGAAGATGGAAAAGCAAGCTAGTGAAGCCAATAAATACTAGAAGAAAAAATTTCCTCACCAAGTAATACTAATGATTAAGTCACATTTAATTTAAATACTAATAATTATTAATTATATTTGATTTTTATATTTTATATAAAAGTGAATTATATTATATTATGAATGTAAATTTTAAAAATTTTACTTGTTATGAATATGATTAAAATAATTTAATTATTGAACTATACAAAAATTATTAAAAAAGTATAACTTCTCAAATAACTTATAAGACTTATACTCAGTATTTTGAAATTCATGTTAACTATACATTATGTATAGAGTTATAATTTAGTTTAGACTTACCATTAAATAAATTAAATATGTCAGAAAAAACTATTATTGTTATACTTTGAATGGCAATATGATATCTTTATTTTTTTATCTTGTCTTTCTAATATTTTTTATTATATAATTATCTAATTTTTTTATATATATAAAACATAGTTATATAGTACAAATAGAATTGGACTTATAATTAATGAATTATTAATACTATTTACTAATAAAATAAATTATTAAATAACAAAATTAATCAAATTAACAAATACAATCAGGTTGACTTTCCGAATTAAAAAATTTATATTTTAATTTACTTTAATTCGGTTTAGTTTGATTTAATCAAATGATTAAGGAATTTTTGTTAATTAACCTAATCAAATTAAAATTACACCATGAATTTAGTGCATTACACACTTATTGTTAAATATGTCAAATAAATCAAGTTGAGTGCATTGATATTGAGATATTTCAAATTCAAATTATTTTTTATGTTTTTCTTTTCTCAAGTTTAAAATAGGTTGAGCTACTTTTATATATTATAAAAGAGTTAAAAGATTAAAATTTAATCACAATTTGAATTTTTTTGGGGTCCCAATTATATATAGATTAATTCTTTTTTTTTTTTAAATTGATTTCTTTTTTTTTTTTAATTTTTGAACATGGTTTCCTATTCCTAATTAAATTGGATTTTTAATTAATAAATTATTAATAATATTCACTAATAAAATAAATTATTAAATGACAAAATTAACTCAATTAATTAATACAATCAAATTAATTTTTTAGTAAATATCTCTATTATTCATTTTCATTTTATATATAGTATGATGATGTAATATGATATGATATATTCACAATATATATTTATTTATTATATATAATTGGATAATGAGCACCCAACAATTTCTATCTTTACTCCATTCAAAATAATGGCAAGGTTATATGTTACGACTCAAATTCTTATCAAAATTCTAATACATGTACCTATTACAATTTAAATGAGTGTCCATGAAACCTATTACCTTGCCACTCTAAGTTTTCTTGTTTTGTTTCTGTTTTTTGAAAAAAAAAAAAGTGACAGGTTGAGAGACATATATCTCGAAATCTGACGAAAGAAATCAGATATGTCCTTGTCTTCTGGCTGTGACTTGATTAGAATGTTCCTTTATATCCTCTCATCTTCTCTGCACTTCCATTGATCTCATAAGTCCTTTTCCACTGTAGTCTCTTTTCGGTTTCTCGGTTCTCAATGGCAGTAGTTTTTCCTCCTATTCGTTTTTTTTTTCCCTTTCTAAATAGACAAATATATAAGTTTGTTTCTTTCTAGCTATTCTTGATTTCTCTTTCAGAAGAATAAAAATTTTGGGTTATTGGTTGTATGGTGGTGATAATGAGCTGGTTTCCTTTCGGTCTTCTTTCTTAATTTGTCCTTTTTATAATTAGCTTTCTGGGTTTTGTTCAAATTTTAGATTTCTATTTCACACGAATTTAGATTCAAATTTATTTTGTCTCCTGTTATCCCATCTTTGTTGGGTTTCAAGTGCCGTGGATTCAAATTTCAAAGGTGAGAGCCATTTTTTATGATACTTAACTTCTTCAGTTCTTGTTCCTTTCCATTAAACTAATTTTGTTGGACTTTCTGTTGTTTCTTTGTGAAAACTGGACTGTCTGATGGATGGGCATGAAAATGATGTTAGCTCTGTTGTTACAAAATATGTGATACTGATTAGGCATAAATTTTGTGACTATTCCTATATATTTAAATGATGTGCTTATATGTTTCATAGTCATATCAAATTCTGATTCTTTCTTGTATTTTGATTCTGATGGATATTGCCTGTTTTGGGTTTTGCAGCTTTCGTGTTTGATGGTAAGCTTAAGATGGAAATTATTTCTATAACAGGTACAAAAACTGTCATAATTGATGTTTAGAGTGAGAGATGGATGGATTAATTATAGGATTTGTGGTAATTCACGTCTAATTCAACTGTGAATCAGTTGGTTCTTTGTTCTCTTGAACCATTAAATGGACTTATCCTCTTATTGTAAGCATCAAAGATTCTTTGGTAGAACATTGAATTCTGTAGCATGTAAATGTGTTGCTTTGGTTTTTATTTTGCTATGTCAGGGAGTAATTGTACTGCTTCCCACATTCTCTGGTTATGGTAGAATCAATCAGAATAAATTTGATTTGATTCAGAGTCACTCTCTGTCATTGGATTCAAATTGTGGAATTCGTAAAGATAAGTTCTTAGAGGTTCCTCATATAGTTTGGGGACTCAACTATCAAAAGATAGCATTTGCAAGAGCTTGTCTCACTGCTAGAATGATGAATCGAACTCTTTTGATGCCCAGCTTGAGTGCTTCATTGTTTTACAAGGAAATAGATCAATTGCAGCCTATTTCCTTCAATAAGGTTTTTCAGTTCAAGAGGTTTAATTCTCTCTGTTATGGATTTGTGCAATTGGGACATTATTCTGATCTTAGAAATCAAACTGGAGTATATGAACTTCAGAAGGGAAGTGGACACTGCATAAAGATTTGGATCAATTGAGAGAATTTAGTAAAAACCCTTGCGATGGGTATGAATTGATTCAAATAGTTGTTAAAAATCCATTTTTGTGGCATGATCATTGGCCTGTTAAGGACTATGCCAGAGTTTTTGAATGCTTAGTTTTGGTGGAAGAGATAGCGAGTGAAGCATCTAAAGTAGTGTCAAAGATTAGAGAAGTAGGAGGAGAATTGAGAAGTAAGATTGAATTTGCTGAAAGCAATTCCAACATCGACAGTTCGTCCTTGCAGCTGATGCCTTATGTAGCAGTTCATATGAGGATAGAAATTGATTGGATGATTCATTATAAGAAGTTAGAGCGGAGATTAAACATAAGCAAAATATGTAGTAACAAGCAGGAGATTATGAAACATTGCAAGCTTGAAAAATCCAACTGTTGTTTATCTTGTTGTGGCAGGTAGTCTTCTTGAAGATCCTTCTATACTCAATGGTTGGAAGGATAGTTTGTTTCCTTTGGAAAAGAAGAAATTGGGTGTTGAAGGAATTTACAAAAAGTACCCGTATCTAATTCAATCAGCAATAGATTATGAAGTCTGCATAAGATCGGATGTATTTGTTGGGAACAGTTTTTCAACATTTTCGAGTCTCATAACACTTGAGAGAACACAGAAGATGATCAGCTTGGGTGTTACAAGCACATGTGCGACGGATGTGAGATGACCTTCTTATGCATATAATATATTAGGAGAATCAAATGGTCCTCGAAAATGGATGACAAATATGGCTGACTCGAGTTTTATGGCCATCAGCTACGGTTCTAACGTCTTCTGCTGTTAAATTTATCATGAGTACCAATAGTTATTACTATGTTTACGACTGTCCTCAAGAGATCTTCTGACTTATTATTTTGGGTCCTATAATTTTTAGACATTACATTTGATTAACACAACAGCTGCAAAGGAAATTTGAAATCATAAAATTATTGTTTTATGTTGTATTTTTCGTCTATTATATGGTAATGTTAGATGATTTTGGTTCTCTTTTATTTGGATGAATGGGATAGTAGTTAAAGATTGATGACGAGGGACATATTATTTTGGTTTTCGTTGTTTGCTTGATGTATTAATGCTAATTCATTTCTGTCTTGAGAAATTGTCAAATAAAAGTTTCAATACATCACATATCACCCGCTGAGATTTCCAATTGGGTGTTCATTATTTCATTTAGGGAAGTCCTTTTTTATTCTATGTTGGATAGCTAGTGAAGATATATCTGTTGGCCCTCTTCTTTTGGATGATTACTCTTATAAATTACAAGTGTTAATCAGCCTGATTTAAATAAAAGATTATATGTTCAAGAAATTAAAAAAAAAAATTCAGAGGCTAAAAAAAGTTTTATGCATTTAAATTTCTGAAAAGCTGGGTCAAACATTGTTCTGCTTCACTAGCTTTATCAAACACACATCATAAATTGTACGCCGTTTACTCCAAGTTACGCCGCATGCTATGCTGCGCTAAGACCGAAAACAAAAAAGCGGACACTCTTTAATTTTTGCACTCTCAAAACATTTATATATTGTTTGGATGGTAAAATAAAAAAAAAAATAAGAAAAAAAATTAATCAATTAAAAGATGAATGTTAGAAAAATATTAGAAAAATAAAGAGTATTGCTATTGTTTAAAAAAAAAAGAATAAATAGCAAAAAGCGTGACCAAAGATTCCTAGGCTTGTTGGGCACGCCCAGCTGGCTTGCGACCTACCAGGCTAGCGGGCCTGCAAGGATCCGTACAGGTTCGTCAACTCCCTTGAGTGATTTTTCTCTGAAATTTTATTGCGAACCAACTCAAAATAATTTTTTCATATTTGTAGATCACATCCAAAGCCATTTTACTCATTTTTTACATCTCCAAAGCGTATGACTTATTAGGTTCCCAGTTGTGTTGGCCACTTAAATTATCAATTATCTTAAGAAAGTCATGAGTGGTATCTAGCAACACATCATGACTCACAATTAACCAGAAAGTCATTAGTTTGACTATGAACCTTTCCATAGACAATTTTTGTGCAATTTATCCTTTCACCATTCTATACCTCACTCAGTTCAGAGTATGAATAATGTGTCAACTCCCACTAGATTTACTATGCCACACCTAGGCCAAGTGATGTTGGATCTTGTCTTGGAGACTAATTACTCTATTAGACATGTCACTGAAGACTATCTTCATGACATGTCCACTCTGGCTAGAGATTCTCGAGTAATGTTTCAACAAGTGGCTATGGGTATACACTTCCTCTATTTGGAGTGGTGAATCGTTTGTTGGCTACCCAATTACCTTCAATACCTTAAGCTGTACTGAGTCACCACCCTATGAACAATCTCCATGAGGTAACAAGGAATAGAGTCAAAGTACAGAATCAACATCCAAGATATTCTTGAGTACCTCAAGTCTAAGGATACTTATACCATTGCTATGATGAGACTATCATTGACACTTGAATAGAATATCCATATGATTGTCTAATAGAAGGTCATCCAATGTACTTGGCTTCTCTTAGCAAGCATACACATGTTAACTCTAAACATCTCATGCCTACATATTATGAGATCTACTACTTGATCCAATCAAGGAATAAAACTTGCGCTACTCTATCTGGATTAATAATGTTTCATCTCATTAATCCTATGACTAGGCATAATTTGGATACTAACATAATTATATATTATAGAAATCTCATTATCATGATCTCATCAAGATTTTCTTCATGCTATGTTATGTATCAAGGGCTTCATTAATTGATTTAAAATCACTATCAATTCATATATCAAATGAATATCATATTAATGAAAATATCTTTTATTAATCAAATAAATATGTACAAAAGTGATAAAGGTGGTTACCTTTAGAGCACTTCTCTAACAACCTCTCACTTGCACTAAAGTCAATCGCCTTTATATTGAATTCCATATGCGAGTATATGAGAATCATATTTCCTTTAGGGAAGTGGCTTAGTTAGAGGAGCAACTATATTTATCAATGATTTCTCTAATCAAATGGTATCTTATGAGTACGTGTTTGGAATTCTGATGAGACCATGGCTCCTTTGCTTGTGCAATGGCTACATTGTTGTCACAATATAACTGTATTGGACCAACAATGCTAGGAACCACTCTAAGTTTCGTGATGAATTTCTTAATCCAAACCACTTCCTTTGCTACTTCGAAAGTTGCTATATATTCTGCTTCAATTGTGGAATCAACAGTGGTTTCTTATTTGGAACTCTTCTAATTGACTGCTCCACAATTAATTATGAACATATAACCTAACTGGGATTTTGAGTCATCCTTGTTAGATTGGAAGCTAGAATCGATATACCCACTCATTACAAGGTCTTTGTTAACCTTAGGGTGATTGCTCTCTATTTTGATCTTGACAATCAAATTATATGTTACTAACATCTTTGTTGAGTGTTGTTTTGATAGTGCTCAAAGTTTCAGCACATTTAGTTATGGTTTCCTCATTGAACAACTCAAACATTTCCTAAAATGTGTAACTCCCAACCGGGACAGGAATCTCCGACCGGGATACAAGTACAGACCGGGAAATCATATGTTTTGACCAGGAAAATGTTGCCTCCTAATGTTTGAAAGTTCCAGTAGCTAAAGCAAACTAGGACAGGTGATGTCTTGATCGGGACATGATATTTCCAAACCGGGATAAGAAGGTCCCGACTGGGAATGTAGTATAGACCAAGCAAATCGAGTGTCCAGACCGGGAAACACTGCAGGATGATGATCCAAAAGTTCCAGTAGCAAAAGCAGACCAGGATATAATATGTCCCGACCAGGACGGTTGTAGTCCCAGTGGTAAATTCAAAAAGGCATGACCATTGAAGAGAAGACACCACCAAAGTGTGTCACATCATCAGAAAGTAAAAAAACACTAGAAGTCAAATTGACTTAGGTCCCGACCGGGAATACTAGTCCTGACCAGGACTCTTTTGAAGCATGCAGACCTAAGTTCTCAGCAATGGCATCATCGGGCAAGTCTCGATCGAGACTCCAGTACTTCCGACCGGAAAAATTGAATAGGGACTAGCCGTTGGACGTTTCAGTCAACTAAAAGTTACCACAGATCCAAATTGGGCATTTCCTGATTGGGAAAGCCATGTTCCCAACTGTGACCTCTCTTTCTACAGACAGCATTTAATGCACTTGTAAGAGAACGTTAGAAAGAGTTATGACATCACTTTGTAACGGCTAATTGGTAGGTAATCATTATAAATACCTCACCAAAAGGTCATTTAATTAGAACCAACTACTTTAACAAGTGCCAAAACTCTTACAATTTATTTTCTCAATCTCTTCATTAATTGTTTTATGTAAGGGTTCAAGTGTTAATCTTGAAACACTTGGGTTATCTTGTAATTGGGTAGTGTGAATCAAATTACAAGAAATTGATTATTGTGTGAGCCATAAAACACAAGGGAAATTCAGGTTGAGTGTTAGCCTTAGTAACACACCTAGTTGGGAGTGAGCTAGTTAAAACTCCAAAATGTAATCTAACTGATTAGATTAGTGAATACCCAATCAAAGTTGGGGAGATGACTAGGGTTAGTTAATACCCGAACCTCTATAAAATTTGTGTCTCAATCTTTTCAAATTCTTTCTATTACCTTGTGAGTGTAAGAATTTTTTAACTTCCTACCAATTCATCCCCCCCTTCTTGGTAATTGTTTGGGCAACAATTGGTATCAGAGCAAGGTCTAAAAGTCAAGCTTCATCAGCTCTAGCAAAGATCTAGAATGGCCTAAGAAGGATTCCAAAGCCTCAAACCTTATTTTGATGGGTCAAACTATGTCCATTGGAAGTTTAGAATGGAGGCTTACTTAGATAGTGAAGGAATTGATGTATGGGATAGTGTTCGCAAAGAATGGACACCACCAACAAGGAAGAATGCTGAAGGAGAGGATGAACCTCTTCCAAGAGATGAGTGGACTAAACCACACAAAAGAGCAAATGGCAAGAACAAAAAGGCTATAGCCATCTTAGCAAGTTCTCTTTCTCTTGAAGAGTGTGGAAGAGTTCAACATTATCCAACCGCCTACAATATGTGGAGGACTTTAGAGAACTACTATAAAGGCACAAAGCAAGTACGTTTAAGGAAGATTCAATTCTTAATGAATGAGTATGGACTCTTCAAGATGAAGCCAAATGAGACCATCACTCATATGACAAACCACCTACTCTCCATCATCAACAACATGAAGAAATATGGAAGACATACTAGTCTTGAAAATGTAAACAACAAGATTTTGAGAAATCTTCCAATGAAGGAGAATGGATCAAGGGTGGCGGGTATAGAGGAAGCCAATAGGGATTTGAGCTCTATTCCCACTGATGTGCTTATTGGCAAGCTTTTAACACATGAGATGGCTCTCATGAGAGAAAAGGAGCTTGAAGGAGAAAGAGAAAAGAAAAAGCCTCTTTCTCTCAAGGCAAGCACCACCTCCTCAAAGGTTCAAGACTTGGACCTCATTAGTGGTGATGGGGTAAGTGAAGAAGAGGATGAGGAGATAACCATACTATCAAGAAGAGTAAAAAGAATGATAGTCAACAAGTGTGGGACTATAAAAAACTATAAGCAAAGAGCCTCAAAATTCAAAGGCTCCTCATCCAACTTCAAAAAAAATAAGGAGGAGATGAAGTGCTATGAATGTGGGAAGAAAGGCCACATCAAATCTAAATATCCAAGGCTCAAAAAGTACAAGGGCAAGTCTCACAAGGATGGAGGAGACAAGGGCCATAAAGCTATATGGGATGATCCTACATCAAGTGTTGATGAGGAGAGCTAAGAAGATGTAGCCAACTTATGCTTCATGGCTTTAGAGGACAACTCCAATGAGGTAACCTCCACTTCTTCCTTTTTCACCTTAAATGATTGTGATGGTGATGATTATGATGGTGATGATGATCTTATTGAGGTCATAAGCTTAGAATTAGAAAGATATAAAAAGAAAGTCAATTTTCATAAGAAAAATAGCTCCAAGCTTAAGGATGATTTATCCAACCTTCAAAAGGTTGTGGAAGAGCTAAAAACCTCTAATGCCTCTCTTAAGAAGTCATTAGATGAACTTTCATCAAAACCCTCAACCATTTCCTTA
>CATIWF010200680.1:0-14605 GCA_949630135.1 Balakata baccata
AGCACATAGAACTTAGGCTTAGAAGTGTCAATTTCATCTGGGGTTCGGAAGGTTTGATTTTCCTCCCAATAACGCTGCCATTTGGGCTCTATCTCATGAAAAGGATAAGCTTTCTTCAACGCTAGCTGCTTCTGCTTCTGCCCTCGTTCTTCAATTTCATTAACCTTTTCACTCACTGAGCTCCTAATTCTACCCTTTTCAAACCCAAGACTTTTAAAACTGAAACTAAATTCCCACACTCTTCCTGGGACATAACAAACGTTTTTTCTGATCAAAGTGCAGAGCTTTGAAGACCGATGTTTTTGAATTGAGAACTGATTCTGGCGATGAAAAGGAGCTGAATTCAGCATCTGGGTTGGAACGTAAGAGAGAGAGCTCATTTTTCAGTGCATGAATAGTAGAAAAAGCGAAGCAAGCAACAGAATGAGAAGTTCAGGTAGCAAAGCTCTCTTCTCGCTGATAATGGTTGGCGTTTACAAGTTAGAATTCAGATGTTTATCATTTCTATGGCTATTGTTATCGAAAAGGATAATTCTAAAAAACAAATTGCATTTTAGGACTATAATCCAATAATATTTTTAATTGTTAAATTTAAGAATGGTTGAATATAAGAAAAATTAAATTATTAATTTATAAATTTTATAATTAAATTAAACAATTAAATTTTTAAATTTAAAATATATAAATTTTAAAATTTCTCAAACGTTGTCTTAATTTTTTTTAATTAAAAGAAGAAGTCAGTATGCAATTATGAGTAGCAGTGGGCACTAATTTAATAGAATTTAATCGTATGTTTAGGGTTTTTTTTTTTTGAAATAAATCTCTAATAGAAATATGTATAGTAATTTAATATCATATACAAATTTCAATTAAAATTCAACTTTTAATCCTATAAAGATAATTAGAAAATTCAAATTTATAAATATAAGAAGAAATGACATCTTACTCCCCAATTTAAAAGAATTTTTCTAACCATGTATGCGCTTTTTCTGCTGAACTTAAATCCCTTACCACGTAGGTTCTTTTTGACGTTAGGATTTAGAAAAAAGTATTTTTCGGAAATATTTTTTTATATTTTTAATATTTTTTTAAAATTTTAATAAAAATAGATAAATAAATATTTTTTTAAAAGCGATATATAAAAAATAAAAAAAATTAATTAATTAAATAAAAAAAATTAAAACATGTTTTTAGAACCATCTCAAACATTTTCTTATTTTTTTTTTCCAAAGTTACTGTTTCCTAGGGACGGTGTGCCACGGAACTAATGAATTAAGTTAATTGTACTAGTTTTAGTTAACTACATGCGTCGACAAATGGGTTCACCAACCATTTGGCCTGCCACGTCGGCGAGGAATGACCACTAGCTCTGATGGTCCATACAATATGCATGGCAAATGAGTAATGAATTCCTAAAATTCATCATTTTTTGTTGAATAGAACAGTAAAATATTGCTATTTCACTAAATCATATAATTAATTTCTCTATTTCACCTGCAAACCACTAAATTATATATATATATATATATATATATATACACCACTAAATCATATTTTCATGTATTCCCTTTTTCCTCTTTTTTTTTTTTGTTTCGGTTTTAATATTGGCAAATTTCATATTTATTCCCCAATTTTTTTTTTATTCTTTTCAACTTAATCTATACTTAAATTTTAATTTCCTCAATTTCAACTCTTAAACAAATTAATCACTTCCATGCATGTAATCTAAGCTAGTTAAAATTGGTTTTATTATTGTGCATTTAATGTTTATATTAATTAAAATTAGTTTAAAGTAATTAACCATGTTTTAAGCCAAATTAAATAGCTTCTCTTGATAATAAATTTCACAAATTTTAAATTTTGATGTAAAATGGTCTTCTATTCACTTTGTTATTCTTTGATTAAAAATTAATTAGCATATAATGGTGACATATGATATATATGCAACATAAATTAATAGTAATAAGAATAACATATAACCAAATTATATTAGATTATATTATATTATATATATAGTACACATATATACAATACAAGTTTTTCTTTTTAGTTAATATGATGGGTTTTTATTAATAATGTGATTTTTTTTTGTTAATCTAATTTATTTTAGATTTTCACTTTCCATTAATTAATTAAAAATTCATATACATATATATTTTTATTTAAACTGCACATAATTTAATCTCTCTAGTTTCAAATCATAAACTATTTAATTTTCTACAATTAAACACATCTAGCCTAGTTTGGAACAACCAATACAATTAAATACAATTAATTTGATTGGTTTCAGCTGTGTTATATGTTGACTATATATGGGCTATATCTGCTAACACATATAATATACATATAGCTTATGTATAACTAAGTTATAACAGATGGTGCAGTTTGAATTTATCTCTGCAGAAAATATTATATGTTAGTTATATATAGATTATATGTACAGTGAGTAAAAGAATTATTCCCGAACAGCTCTCAATCGGTGATTCTCAGAGTTTAAACTATTAGTCAAAGTTTATCGACTCTTTAAGTTTATTTCCAGTATTAGATTTGAAAAAAGAAGATGGAAAATAGGAGAAACAGAAAGGGCAACTTGATACTAGCTTTTTTGTTTTTTAATATGCCTTCAAACGGTAGTTTCTTGAGCTCAAAATGTCCAGTTCAAGGTTTTTCGATCATCTAAGTTCATTTATAGTGTCAAAATTGCAAAAATAAGCTTGAAAACAAGAGAAAATGGAGGGGTAGCCTTGATGCATAATTTTCTCCTTGCTAATTTCACAAATTTAGTTGGATTTTGGAAAAAATAATATTACCGGAGTGTTGAGGAGATGAAAAACTAGTTGTAGTTTGAATTTTGTGGTGATCAAAGATCGTTTGGGTGGTGGATAAAGTTGGTAATGAAGTAAAGAAAATGAGAGAAGAAGAGAAAAAGAGAAAAAATAAAAAAATGGAAAAATTGGAATTGAATCTTCTTCATTTAATTTTTTGAATTTGGATGGGTAAAATTTAAAATTACACTTAAGAAATGAGATTTGTGTCCAAATTCCTAAATATAATATGATTGATTGAATTTTATTTTTTAATTCAATTTAAAAAAAATGTTTTCTTTTTTTCTTAAAAAAAAAAGGATTTTCAAATCCTACAATTTAATTGATCAAATAAAAAATAAAGATTAGCGGTTCACTGTTAGCATTTTACTTTAACTTTAATTTTTTATGAAAAATTGAATTAGAAAATCACCTATAAATATTTACTAAATCTCCATTAAAATTTTAATTTGTAAGACCTTAAAATGTTCAACCCAACAGTTACTTAATATTAGAGAATGTTTGGTTTAGCTTTTTGGAATAATTAGTTGTTTGTACTAACAGTTGCATTAAATATATTTGGTTAAATATTTCAAAAAATAGTTATATTTTAACTTTTAGAATAAAAAAGCTCCGTTTTATATATATATTTTAAATAATTTAAGCTTTTTTTATAATAAGAAAACAAAATTAGTCTTTTGAAAATATAAAACATTATTATTTTGATTTTAATATTTTTCATCACGAGGCTATTCATATTTAAAAGAGAAAATCATATTAAAGATATATTAAATTAATTTATTATATTCATAAATCATATAATATACATTTGTAGATTTGCTTTATAATTAATTACATTTTATAATTGTTTTTATTTAAATTATTAAAATAAATAATTATGTGAAATATAATTATTGAATTTTTTATTCATACATCATAAAAGAATATATATTTTAAATTATGTAATTTATGTTCATAGTAGTAATTGTTCATGTCCAACTGCCCCTGTAACAACCTGCAAATGGCCAAAATTATTCTATCTAAAATGGTTAACCAAAATTATCACTAGTAGTCGGTGTTTAGGCTTATACATCTCTCTTTCCTTCATTATTTCCGATGTGGGATTCAAAAGATGACATATCAAGCTAACACTTATTTAAATTTGACAATATTCAACTCATTTTTTTTTCGTATTTTGTCGATGTGAAAATCACCTAATAATGTTCTAATTCCTCCTCTATATGAAACTCAGTGTTGTCACTAAGATTTGCTTCATCGTCTCTCAAAATTGTACATAGATGAGCTCTAATACCAAATTGTAACAACTTATATTCAATTGTCTTTGTAACAACTTGCAAATAACCAAATCAGCGCATAGCTTAAAATGGTTAACTCAAGCTATCAATATCCGTTGGTGTATAAACTTATAAATATTTTTTTCTTTCTCATTCTTTCAAACAAGCTAAATCATTAATATTTATCAGCTATCATAGTCACACTCAATAACTAAACTAAATGAGATTTTAATTTATTAATTTTTTACTCTAGCATCTCTCAACTCATTAATATGGTTTTTTGCCTCTTAGTTACCAAACTCAACTTTAATGCATCTAATCAGAGGTCCATTTTACTATTAGACCATGACTAAAATCTAAAATAGAGAATATTAGATATGAAATTTTTAAGACTAAGATCAATGATAGATAAAAGATTTAGAAACTCATAGTTTGAGAAAAAGCTGAGAAAGTTATTTTATTTATCTATTCGCTGAAAAAAAATATTAGAGAATACATAATACGAGCATGCTAGGAAATTAAAATGTTTCTAAACTAAAATAAAAATTGCACATTGACTTCTAATCAAATGACTTTAGATCCATAGGTTTTCTTGATAGTATACCTAAATTTGATTGCTATAAAGAATTGAAAATATTGATAGCGAATGAAAATGTTGACATTAAAGAAAATGGAGCTAGTGAATGATGTAAATAAATTGCACAATAAAAGTAAATGAGCTTGATGAAAATAAATAGAGATTGATGTTTAAAGAAAAACTTCACTCATGAAATTCAAATACTAATAAATTACAATTGAGCTGAATAAGGCTAAAATAGCTAGAGCTAATGCTGCGAATAATACTAATACTAAAATAAAAATAGCTAAAATTGAGTTGAATTGAATAATTGAGTATTTGTTGAGTGTTGTTGATTCTGTTGAGTGATTGTCCCTTGTTTTTGTAGCTGCTTTCCCTTTTTTATAACAGTAAAGCTAAAATAACGGTTGACCATGTCCTCCCTAATCCGCCACTTTCTCTAACCTCTCTCCAATTGTCTTACTTTCTCCTTAACTTCTAATACTGCACCACGTTTTAATAGTTACGTCCACCACTTTCTTCTTAACTCTCTAATTGCCAATGATGCACCACGTTCTCTATGAATTTTCTTTTGATTACAATTTCTCAAAATATTTGATCACTCTATAGACTTAGGCTTTCAATCTCGTAATGGGCTTGGGCCTTACCAAATGGGTCTATAGCAAAAATATGGTGTAAACAATTGTTTTCAGCATATAGTGTGGCCATAGACCATAATTGTATGGATATAAATTTTTCAAACTCTCTAAGCTTTCTATTCTCTAGACTTTACAAGAGAGAACTACGTTACAGTATTGGAGAAGTCAAAAATTAACTTCTCAAGGAAAAGCTCTAATAAATTTCGAAATTCAAATCTCCCTCTAAAACAAAAAACCTCAAAAAATTTGATTTTTTTTAATTAACAACAAATTCCTTTTCATTTTCAAAAACCAAGAAGCCATCATCTTCTTCCACCTATACATCTTCCCCACAAAACTCATCTTTTCAATCCTCCATTTTTTATCTTTCCAACTAAGAAATCAAGAAAACCCAACTACTTTCCTTAGTGTTTTTGGCTAAAGCTCCCTTTTTCTTCCACAAATCCACAACACTCACACTCTCATTTCTCCATTTTCGGCCAAAATTAATTCTCTTCCTAAAAGATTTTCAACCAACACTCTAAAATCTCTTTCTTTTCTTCCCAAAACTATCAAAACCCATTTGAAAGAATACCCAAAATTGACATCTCTCCAAAACACCAAGAAGCCCTATCTTCACCGAATCACACCACCATCGCAGCCCCCCATCACCGCTGATATCGCACGCAGCACAAGCTTCTCATGTTGGTCACACTACCTCATCATCTCTATTCACCCCAAGAAACTCCAACTACTAGCCTCCATTGGTTTTCGTACCTAAACTGCTGACCCTCAAGAGATCCAGTCAATCACAACACATGAACCATCACCAAGCTGCCGTTTAAGAGCCAAACAAGAAATCATGACACAGCAAACCTACTCTTTCTCGTCAAGAAAGCATTTTTATTTTTCTCATTGTGATTCTTGACATTATGTATGGAAATGGATTGAACAAAGCTTCAAAAATAATCTCCTTTTGTTATTTCTTTACAGTAAAGAACTCTGTGATCCAACTTTCTTTTGGAAAATTCCTTTCCAAGGTTTACATTAGAAGAAAACCCAAAGGTAACTTCACCTTTCTAATCCTTCTGTGTGGTAGAAAAATCTCTTAAAATTAGCTTGAGATAAATTTCGGCCAGAAAATGAGAATTTCGGCCTAAGGAATGAACTTGATGAATTTTTATTATACAATGAAAATGAATTTTACCTGACATCTACTTAGTATCTAGGTTGGAACAAACATACCGTTACTTGACATCACCAAATTTTGGCTTGATTAGGCACTGGGTGATATTTTTGACCTGCAGAACTGATTTCATCCTAGAGAGTACAGTTGTTTCAATAAATTTCATTCATGTTTGTCTTGTCTCTAGGCTAAAACACTTTGTGCCATAACTTGAAATTGTAAATTTCAGCTTTGATGGATAGTGAGTGATGAAAAGAAACGATTTGACCCTAAATATAAGTTGAGTTTCAGCCTTAGAGAATTTCTAGAATTCATTGCGTCATGCTAGTGACTAATGAGTATTTAGAAATAACACTAGAGAGTTAAATCGAATTCTACTGATGCATGTCTACTCTATAGGCTCAAATACTTATGCCTTAGCCTAAAATTGTAAATTTCAACTTTGTATGATGAAAATAATGTTTTTTTCTGATGAGTTAATTTTATCTTAGGGAGCATGATGGCTTTATTGAAACTCCCTAATGCTTGTTTTATCTTTAGGCTGAAATGAATATGACATGGCCTAAAACTTGTAGATTATAGCTTTCTTGGGTAATGGGTGATGAAATGGAATATTGCGGCCTGAATACCAGTGGAAAATTCCGCCTAAGGATTGTTTAGAATTTATTGGGTTTTGCTTGTCACTGGAAAATATTTAAAAATGGCACTAGAGAGCTAAATCAAATACTTGAATTTTTTTTTGCAAGCTTGATGAATATTTAATATAGACAATGTTACAGAGCTACTGAAGTGAAGCAAGTATTAGATGCTGGTGAGCGCATCAGTTACTAGTGAGGGCATCAACTACTGGTGTTAGAGAGCCGTAGCACCACATCTCTTCAGCAGCTACTAGAGAGTTAAGTCAACAACTTAGCAATACATAACAGAGCAGCACCATCTCCTCAACAATTCTCTAACAACTCCTCAGCAACACATCACTGAGTAGCACCAGCTCCTCATCTCCTAAGCAACTCTCTTTAAGGTAATGTCTTAAATTCTTCTCTTATGGTTGATTATGAGCCTTGTTTGCCCTGAAGTTGTGGCTCAAGGAGTAAACCATGAAGTGATATGCTTTGTGTTTGATATATTAATGATGGAAATCACTAAACACACCCACAGATGCACTACAACCATACATTTACATTTTAGCGATTAAGGTGGCACTAGGCCAAACTCTGGGTATGCTATGTGCTAGATCTTATAGGATATATATGAATTAGAGCAAAAGAAGAGTGGCCCTAAGGCCTACTTTTTCATAGGTACAAGATAACATGAATATGTTTATTTATTGATACAGTGGCCTTTAGGCCTAGTAATAAACAAAAATCTATTTAGCTTAGTACCTTTCTTTTTCTGTCTCTAAAAAGCAACTAGAGAGGCCATTTGAATGGGCCCATTATCTATTTCCTCTTACATTTTCTCAGTTGCTCTCTACCTCTATAATCTCCTCTTTTGAGTCCTTATTAATTTTTGAGGGAATTTTCTATGCTTGACTCAGTGCCATTGTTGACTAGCTAGTACTAAAGGTGACACCATAAATCTCCTCCTGGTGAGCAATATTTCTTCTGGTGTTGAATTTCTCCTAGAGCTTTGGTTCTCTGTAGGTACTTGCCTTCTGGAACTTAGAATTAGAACAACTCTATATCTCCCTGGTGAGTAACTGCTCCCCAGAGCTTTCTTTCCAGAAATCGGCCCTAGATAGGCTTGATTCCTCCCTTTGTGCCTTAGAAAATATCTACTTCCCAGCTCATTTCTCTTAAAGGCTAACCTTAACTCCCTTTTTTTATACCATAATGAATGTCTTCTCCCCAATATTTTTCCTTTAAGAATCGATCTTAGGTAGGCTTAATCCCTTTTATGCACTTAATGCCTTGGGTTTTCCTATATGAGAAACTCTTTAGGAACTTAAATCTTTCAAGTTTTTGGATTAGGTACTAACCTTTCCATTTCTTTTCTTTTCTTTTCTTATAATCCAAAAAAATCTAAGGTCAAACATTGTTGTATTCATTTAAGCCATAGGGGGAAATGGATCATCCTCAATCATTATGGCCTCTTTCCCAAGAAACTTCAGTATCCCTTTATTAATTCTATCCTATATCACATTTCTAAAACTCTAAAAAGAGTTAGTGTTATGGTTCCATGAGTCATGATACTTACAGTAGGTCTTACAATGGTGCTTGGTACTCGGGAGAAAAACTGATGAATTTCTCTTTGACTAAGGAATCAAAGATCTCATCAGTCTTAAACACTTTAAATATGCACTGGAACTGGTTGCTTAAAGCTTGGTTTTTCTTCCACAGGTCTGGAATTTTCCTTACTAACATGGGAGATATATAGGAGTCAGTGTTAATTAAATTAGCTATAGCGACCTTAAGTATTACCTCTTTGCAGTATGTCCTTAGGGTTGTCTTCCTTTTGTGGTTTTCCTCCCTAATGAGCTCTTCATATTCTGAGACCTTGGTAGCCATTTTATAAAAATCTATGAACTCCATCCCCTAGAACTTCTTCCTCAGCTCTATGTCAAGACCTCTCTAGGCCATTTTCACATACTCTATTTTGAGCAAGTGACTTTTACACTAGTTCCTCATTTTCTTGAACCTTACAATGAAATGGTCAGCCATCTCTCCACTCATTTAGTTTACTCTGGAGCTCTACAATACAAATCTTTGGTTCAACTATGTATAATTGAGTGTGAAACTGCCTCTCCATTTCCTTCCATGTTAGTGTGGAATTCCTAAGGAGAATAGCATACCAAGTAAAAGTTGTACCAGTTAAAAAGTTGGGCAACAACCTGAGTTTGTAGTATGAAAAATCCTCATAGTTAGCTAACTCACTGTACTGCATAGTGAACCTAGCAATATGTTCTAGTATTGATTGCCCATCCTCTCCAGAGAAAAAAGTGAAATTCGATATTCTATATCCCATTGGGTATGGGTTCTCCCTATCAATTATATCTGAATAGGGTTTGTGAAACTCAGGGCGGCCTATATGTCTAAGGTCAGGCCTATATAATTCTTGCATTGCTTCTCTTATCACCTCTAAATCCACTGGCACTGGAATTGGCACTTGTGCTAGTACTGGTGCAAAGGCCTGCATAAAAGTCAATGAGGGTGGTTGTTCCCTATTCATACCAGATCCATAGGGTATATAGGAGCTACCCCCGAGCCTCTAGTGATGGGTTCGGATTCTCCATAGATTCTAAGTTGATTAGTAGGGCTAGTGTGCACGAAAAACATTTGAGCAGTAGCTCTAGTATTGGTGTGACCTCTAGCCCAAAGACTTGGAGTCCTTTCTTCCCTAAGGTGAGAGGGAGTGTACCTTGCCTCAATCTGAACTTGTGGGTGGTATAAGTCACCTGCCTCTCAGTTGTTATGTCTAGAGCACTACCCCCCGAGCTCACTATATGGTTGTTTTGGTTCTCCTTTCTCCTGGGAGGCACAATGTTGAGTCATCTCTTTAATGACGGCTCTAGTCTAGTTTTTTATTTGTTCAGTCGTTTACTTCAAATGTTCGGCTATACTAGCTTTAAACTTTTGAACTATTTCCTCTACAAAAGACCTGAACACATCAAACAAGTTAGAATTATTAGTAGATGAGTTATTACCTAATTCAGATGGACTCTTATTTCTTTCCTCTTTTTCTTTATCCTGGTGAGAAAGTGTTAAATTTTCAATCTGTTCCATGATGAGTGGAACTCTTCCTTCTTGCCCTCATGTTGGAGTAACAGATTCTGAGCCCTGAGACTTTTTAGATTTTTTACTTCTACTTTCCATAAGCAATAGCGATCAAATAGGTGCCACTGGGAGTGCCAAAAATATGTTCGCTGTAAAAATGTTAGAGAGTGCGTAATGCGAGCATGCCAGAAAATTAAAGTATTTCAAAACTAAAATGAAAATTACGTATCGACTTCTAATTAAATGACTGTAGATCTCTAAGTATCCTTGATAGTACACCTAAATTTGATTGCTATAGGGAATTGAAAAAATTGTTAGTGAATGAAAATATTAACATTAACGAAAATGGAGCTAGTGAATGATGTAAATAAATTGCATAGTGGAAGTAAATCAGTTTGATGAAAATAATAGAGATTGATGCTTAAAGAAAAATTTCACTCATGAAATTCAAATACTAATGAACTACAATTGAGCTGAATAAGGCTAAAGTAGCTAGAGCTAATGCTAAGAATAATACTGATGCTAAAATGAAAATTAATTGAGTTGAATTGAATTGAATAGTTGAGTGTTGTTGATTCTGTTGAGTGATTGTCCCTTGTTCTTGTAACTGCCTTCCCTTTTTATAGCAGTAAATCTAAAATAATCGTTGACTATATGCTCCCCAATCTGCCACTTTCTTTAACCTCTCTCAAACTATCCCACTTTCTTGCTAACTTCTAGTAGTGCATCACGTTTTAACAGTTACTTCCTCTACTTTATCCTCAACTCTCTAACTGCCAGTGATGCACCACATTCTCTATGAATTTTCTTTTTACTGCAATTTCTCAAAATATCTAATAACTCTATAGACTTGGATTTTCAATCTCATCATGTGCTTGGACCTTACCAAATGGATCTATAGCAAAAATATGGTGTAAACATTATCCATACATTCTGCTTACAAAAAGACTGATGAACTTCTCTAAATAGAATTTCAATATAGTAATAGAGACTACTTTATTACTTACACTTCTATTAAGAGAATACAATAATATATCAACAAACAAAATATAAAAGTTTGATAACTCACACAACTTTAATAAAAGAGACTTTAAAGCAAGCACGCGAAAAAAGTAAGAGATTCTTTATTAGAAAGACTAGGTGACATATTCATGTACTCATACTCATCTAAGTCATAATATGCAAAGGTTCCCGCAGAGACATTATGAGCTAGTTGTATCACTAGGGAAGACTTTATCATTATATATGCCTCTTTCTCATTTTCCAACTGGATTATATGATCTATAAGGATAGATTCCCAAGAAGCATATTCTTCATAACATGGTCAAATCTACTTTAGGATATAAACATTTTTTATTGCTATCATCATTTGAAACTCTCGGACTTTAATAGGATGTTGGTCACAATTTTCACGAAAAGAGTAAAGAAATGTCTAATAGATTTCAAATAGAAAATAATATTTATATCACTTAAGAAATATAATAGTATGAACTTCATTTGCTTGAATATCTATACTCCAGTTATCATGAAGGTCATTGAAAAAGCTTTGTTACCATATTAGATTTAAAAATTATACGATTTATATCATATATTTTATTGTATTATACTAATACGTCTTTTCGTTATATTTTATGTTAGAATACGTTAGATTGTGATGGAAACAAAGAAAAAAAATATTTACCACTTGAAGTTTAACTTATTATACTAGTACCCTTATAAGTTTGATCTATTAGTTTTACTACTTTTCTGAAATTTGACATATTTTATTAGTACTACTTGAAAAAAAAATAATTTTTTTGATTAATTGTAAATATTTTAAAATTTAACAAACAAATAATAAAATATTTAAATTTTATAATATTTTTATCCAATTTTAATAGGAAAAATAGTAATATTTCCTTTAATTTTTTTTATCAAATTTGTAAGCCTATATTAATACTATCTTACAAATATTAAAACCCTAAAAATTCACTCATTCTTTTGTTTTTCTTTCATCAGCCGTCATTCTTTTTGTCATCTTTTTCCTTTTTATTTTCTATCCTTTTCAGTTCTCCTGATCCTGCATCATTAGAACCCTAAAAATTCACCTTTTCCTTTAATTTTCTTTCATTAGTCACCATCCTCACCATCTTCTTCCTTTTTCTCTATTCTTAAACCTAACCCTCTCCCAATTTCTTCACTTTTTTTCTTTTTTTTCTTTTTCCTTTTAAATCTAACCCTTACTACGGCTTTCTCATTCTCCATTTTTCCAAGCACTTCTTTTTCCTCTTCCTTCTTAAACCTTGGCAAGGAACCACTCATTTTTGGCAAAGGAATTTTGAAATTCGAATGACGTGAATGGCTAGATTGCTTAAAGGTGAGAAATATTATTTGTTTATTAATATTTAAAAAAAAACCTAAATTCTTCTATTAATACAACACTTTTTTTATTCTTTTAGATTATTTTCTTATGCTAAAGATCTATTATTTCTTGTTGTTAATCTTGAAATTTATTTAGATGGTGAGATTTTAAAATTTATAAATTTTATAAATTTCATAGATTTTAATTCTACATATTATGATATCTGTGGATTAAATTTTATTGTTTAATTTGAATATAAAATTTATGAATTAATAATATAATTTTCTTGTTTTCATATTTGGTTTAACCACTATAATATATGAATTTATCAATAAATTTTTAATTTGACCTTTTACTAAAAAAAAATGATTGATATGATAAAAAAAAATATAAGTGTTTAGTTCAGCTTTTTGAAAGAGTTGATAGCTGTTTAATATATTTTTTTTTTAAAAATTGACATTATTATTTATTTTAGTATTTATTATTACTAATTTATATTCTACTATTTAATTCACATTCTTCAATTATAAAAGAGAAAAATATATTAAACTAATTAATTATATAGTATAAATTTTAAAAATTTTTATTATAATTATTATATTTTATTATTAAAATAAATAATTGTATAAAAATAATTATTTTATTTATTTTTTATTAATATATTGTAAAGAATATATTTTGTATTATATAAATAATGTCTTTATTGGTAATTTTATAATTTAATAGTAATAACTTAATTAGTTATACTAAATATTAGTATAAATCAACTATCAGCTGCACTCAATAGCTAATTCAAATGGGATCATAAACTTTACACTATTTCATAACTATATCCAATTCTTCAAACATTCTAGTTAAATTATATGAATTTCTATTAACATAATAAATCTAGTTTCGGTATCACAGAACCGCACTGCAAACCTAGTTGATGTTGAAGTGGATTGCCACCTCATTCAACATGTCATTAGATTTACTTTGATTAGGTAATCCACATCAGCTTCAACTAAATTTGGAGCATGATTTTTTGTATATTGAGACTATATTTATTACGATAATAGAAGTTCATATAATTTAATTAGAATATTTGAAAAATTGGATATAATTGTAAAAAAGTGTAAAAATTATGATTTTTTGTGATATTTACTCTACTAAAACTCTGTTTGGTATTGCATTTGGGAAAAATATTTTTTAGAAAAAAAATTATATTTTTAATTTTTGAAAACTGTTTTTAGATATAAATAGATAAATATATATTTTTTTCAGAAACATATTTAAAAAAACAGTTTATAAAAAATTACAAAAATCAATCAATTAAATAAAAAAAATTTGAAATCTGGTTTTGGAACAGTAATTCTAAATACTCTTAAATATTGTAGATTTATCATTAATTAACCATATTTAGTTCTTTTTATTAGGCTATATTGAATTGTGTGAAATAATATAATTTAGAGTAAATTTTCTTAAAAATGCAATAGAAGAAATTATTATTATTGTCAAATTTATAATATGTTACAAATTTTTTGCTCAAAATTCTATATAAACTTATTACATGTACTATAAATTAATTTATTAATGTTTTTTTTAGAAGATTGGTATTTTTTTATAATTCCTATTCAAACTAATACATATAAATATAAAATTAGTGATTAAAACAAAAAAAGTAACAAATGTTTTTGCTGTAATTTTAGGTTTAAGGATAGTTTTATAATGCTATTAATTTATTTGAGATAATTTTGTAATAAAAAAAATTTCACAACAATTTCTAATGAATAAAAAAAGGTGGATTTTTGTCTTTCCTACTTAACTCAAATCCTTAAAAAATAAGAGATTTTCTAAAATTTATGGATTTTGACTTATTTTAAGTAGTCAAATAATGAATTTGATATAAGTTTATGAATTGTTCCAATCAACTCGTTCAAAATTCTTCAATCCAAACATAACCTTATTATTTCTCATTGATTTTCTCAAGCATAACGTTATTATCCACTTTCTTTTTCTTATTTAGTTTCTCACTTTAGAGATGTGTTTGGAAATACAAAATTAGATAGTAATATAGTTTGATCATTATACCA